>CM035442.1:1947100-2054600 GCA_020310875.1 Ceratopteris richardii
TTCTAATTCTCGGCGAAGTTGGCCACTTCATCATCAGTTCGACGCAGTGGTGGCAAGACCTTCTCTTCTTGCTGATTTTGTTGCATCTTCAATGCCCCTAGTTCCCTCCTTAGTTGCTCAATAGGATCCAGATTTGCAGCATACTTTTGTTCTGTATCCCCTTCAAAATGTTGCCTTGCTTCTTCAATGCGTGATGCCGCTGCAACAAAATCATTGAGAGTGGCATCCAATCTAAGAGACTCCCGAAGCTTCTGCTGAGATGACCTAGGCAGAGCGAACCAAAAAGTCACCTGGGGCATGTGGCAGACTGCAAAAGTGCTTTTGTTCTAGTGTGAAGTTCATGAAAAGATTCACCTGATCTTAGCTTCAAATTCTCTAGCTGATCTAGAGCTCTTTCTGAGGAATCACTTGGTCCGAATGTCTGTGAGAATGCCGCCTTCAGAGCCTCCCATGTAGTGAAATGGCCATCTGCATACTGACTTTACCGTTTATCTGCAAGACCTCCAATGTGGATGGAAAAAGTGCCGCATTGCATCCTCTCTATTTTGCAAACCTCGTCCACGGCATAAAGAGATGAATCTTCTCACATGATCATCAGCATCCTCATAGGCTTGTCCCTTGAAGGTAGGAATTTGATATTTAATCTGGAGAGTAAATGAGAGAGATCCTCCATTTGTACTGGTGTTTCTTCGGACGTATCTGAGGAGAAGTCTAGAGTTCTCTTATACCCTCTTTTGACAATGGTGTCGCACCCAAATCAATAGATAAATTTAGGAGGATAGAGGGGAGGTAGACTCACTAGCCGTGGTTATGGCTAACTTGTTAAGGCTCCTCCGAACACGAAGAGACTCCTTGTCTGCCCGTGTATGGGTCATGTACCTACTTGCCAATGTAATAGGGCAAAAATACCTCTCACAAAAATGCAAAGGTCCCACCGTGCGTGCCAAATGTAGAGGAGGTACTGGGGTCCCGCTTTTAACAAAGGTAGAGAATGAATTAAACACGTCCAGTACGTCACCTACTCAAGGGGGGTTCTCTTTAGGGAAGTATACCCTTTAACATTTCTGTGAGCAGGCAGACAACAAGAATTGTAGAGAATGGTAAATGCTTCAGAAAATATGGACAACAAATGACCAAGGAAGACCAATCACTTCTTGATTTGACTCAGATGATTACAAGGTTGGTCAGATGCTCAAAAGTGCAGGCTTAGAAGGCTAACATGCCATCCTAGAAATAAATAAGCTCAATGCACAGAATCTTCTCATCAGCTTAAGGGGCTAATTACATGCAGTCTAACTCAGAACAATACAAATGGTAAGATTTGCTCAAGAAAATAGAGCTCAATCACTAATATTGACCCACGGAAAGGAAAGAAAATCCAAGGCACTTTCTTACACTATAGTGCTCATAGCCCTCAACTGAGAAGCTACCCTCTGTATCCACACTACAGAGTAGCTCCTACAATAGGCTTGAAACCCAAGCTTCTACACGTATGCCCGCGTCAATGAAACTCCAAAAATGTACAAAAATGTGTGTACCGTGTACATGTAACACCAAATGAGCACAAATCCTTTGATTTTATAGGCCCCAATAGGCCAAGAGGGCCTTGCCGAATCTTCACGTCCACTGATCACGCGCCAGTTGATTACCCAAGATTGGAGGGGTAGGTCAATTATTCCCCTTGATTTGAATTAGATCCACAAAATAGGTAGTCGCCGTGAATGGTTGGTGGAAGCTCCATTTTTTAACAATTACCTTTCACCTTATTACTTTGCAATTTGAAGCCCTTCAATTATGTAGTTCAGGAATTGGGATGACAGGCGGGGTAGCCTCAATTCTAGTAAGCCCTTGTACTCCAAAGAAAAGACCTGTTCTGTAAGGCTAGCACGATCCCACATTTTCATCGTCATGTCCCTGGATCCATTGCAAATTCTTGAGTCATCCATGCTCAAACTAGTGATAGTCCTTCAAATTCAGACATTGCCAACCTCAAACCTGTGAGGAACACCTGGAAGGGCCTTCCAAACTTCTGATGTTCGTGTTAGTAGCTCCTACTGCAAGCATCTTCATGTCCACTGTTATTGATCGCAATGTAATTCCCAGAGGCCGAGACCCGGCCAGGGGTAGGCTTGTGGGATCTGAGGGGGTGGAGGTGTGTGTGGGTGTGGTGCGTGTGTATGTGTGGATGAGTCGGTGTGGGTGTATATGTGTGAGAGTGTGTGTGTGTGCATTTGTGTGTATGTGAGTGTGAAGGCGTGTGTGTGAGTGTATGCATGTGTTTTGTATATGTGTGAGTGTGTGTATGTGGTTGTATATATGTGAGTGCGTGCGTGTGTGTGAGTGCATGTGAGTGTGTGTATGTGGGGTGTGTGTGGGAGTGTGTGCGCGGGGGGCGAGGAGTGAGGGGCGGGGGTGGAGGCGGAGTGAGGGGCGGGGGGCGGAGGAGAGGAAAGTGAGGGCGGGGGCGGAGGCGGAGTGAGGGGCGGGGGCGGAGGCGGAGTGAGGGGCGGGGGCGGAGGAGAGAGAAAGTGAGGGCGGGGGGGCGGAGGCGGAGTGAGGGGCGGGGGCGGAGGCGGAGTGAGGGGCGGGGGGCGGAGGAAGAGAGAAAGTGAGGGCGGGGGCGGAGGCGGAGTGAGGGGCGGGGGCGGAGGCGGAGTGAGGGGCAGGCGGAGGAGAGAGAAAGTGAGGGCGGGGGGCGGAGGCGGAGTGAGGGGCGGGGGCGGAGGCGGAGTGAGGGGCGGGGGGGCGGAGGAGAGAGAAAGTGAGGGCGGGGGCGGAGGCGGAGTGAGGGGCGGGGGCGGAGGCAGAGTGAGGGGCGGGGGGCGGAGGAGAGAGAAAGGAGAGAGAGAGAGAGAGAGAGAGAGAGAGAGAGAGAGAGAGAGAGAGAGAGAGAGAGAGAGAGAGAGAGAGAGAGAGAGAGAGAGAGAGAGAGAGAGAGAGAGAGAGAGAGAGAGAGAGAGAGAGAGAGAGAAAGAGAAGGAGAGAGAGGGGGGTTCACGCGGGGCGGCGGGGAGGAGAGAGGGAGAGAAAGGAGAGAGGGAGAAGGAAAGAGAGAGACCGAGAAAGGGGGAAAGAGAGAGAGAGAGAGGGGGAAAGAGAGGGGAAGAGAGAGAGAGAGAGAGAAAGAGAGAGAGAGAAAAAGAGAGAGAGAGAGAGAGAAAGAAAGAGAGACTGATCAATACCATTACCTGTGCCTCCCAGATCCTAATATGACTGCTAGCAACCCAAGATCTAATTCTGCTTATCAAAAATATGGACAATTGCGAGCAAAGGCTTCCTCAAAATGGAATCAAATGGAATAATCTTGGCTCTGTTTATACCGTTATGCTTGCCATTGCCCATACAACTTATTAGCCAATACAAGGATCCATGAATTGCCTAGGTTCCTCGCAACTGCCAATGCGCTCTGAGTGTCAGTGAAGATGCTGGTGGCAGAAGACTGACCAACACCCAAATCAGCCATAAGGCATCTGAGCCACACACACTCAATAGTCAATGTCAAAGCTTCCATGTACTCAGCCTCAACTGGAAGTGGCCACAGTAGGCTGCTTCTTGCTCAACGAAGATATACATGAGCTACCAAGCATGAAGCAAAAGCTAGTAGTGGACACATGAGTGTCATAGAAACCAGCCCAATGGGAGTCACAAAAAACATGCAAATCTGGTGGTAGTGATCCCCCCTTGGGATAAAAACCCAAGTAGTTGAGTACCACTCAAGTAGCAAAAGATGCGCTTAACCGTCTGCCAATGCTTGACTCTTGGGCAATGCATAAACCTGCTCATTTGTGAGATAACAATCTGGATATCTGGTTGAGTGATGCATAAGTAAATCTAGCATCCAAGAGCCTCGTGATAGAGGATAGCATCAAATGCATCTCTAACATCATGAAGACTCAATCGTAACCTATCTCCATAGGAGTGGCAATAGGCTTACAACCTTCAAGGCCAAAACGCTATAATAATGTGTCAATATATTTCGTTTGTCACAAAGCCATTCCACCATGAACTTGCATAACGTGAATGCCCAAATAGTCATGCAAATGCCCGAAATCAGACATCTCAAATGAGGCATGGAAATCAGCCTTAAAATCAGCAATATGCTTCTCAATAGAACCAGTGAGCACCATGTTGTCAACATAGACAACAATGATCAGACGAACATCATTAGCATGCTTAACATATAAGGTGCTTTTAGTTGGACTATTCTCAAAACCATGTGCAGTAAGATAGGCATTTATCTTCTCATACCAACCACGTGGTGCTTGCTTTAAACTATATAATGCCTTCTTTAACCTACACACCTGGTTTTCATGCCCTTTCTACACAAAGCCACGCGGCTGAAAAACAGAAACTCCTTCATGCAAGTCGCCATTCAGAAATGCACTTTTAATGTCCAACTGATGTACATTCCAACCATGATGAGCTACAAGTGCACAAATGCTACAAACTGTAGTCATTCGGCAAGTAGGTGCAAAGATCTCGTCAAATTCAATGCCTCTTTCCTATGCATAACCCTTGCAGCAAGCCTATCCTTATATCTGTCAACTGTACCATCAGGTTTACACTTCAGTCTGTATACCCACTGATTGCCCATGACCTTCTTGCTAGGAGGCAAGTCACATAAAGACCAAGTACCTTTCTTCATTATTGTATCATATTCAGATTGCATAGCAACTATCCAATTTTCTGAATTTTGTGCTTCATCAAATGAAACAAGCTCAGTCTCTCACAAAGATTAGATGCAGTCATAGCATAGAAATCTTATGCAAAAGAGGCACTATGAGAGCCTGATTGAGTATGACATGACAAAGGTGCATCTGATTTGCTCTCACACAAGGTCTCCACCAGCCATTTTGGCATAGTTCTTGCCTACTTAATATGAGCACTCTGATCAATAAGTGCATCATGTAAAAATGCATCACAAATGGAATGATCTGCATCATCAGGTGAAACCTACAAAGGTTGAGAAGTTGTCTCATTAGGACCAACACTAGACTATCCACTTGTAAAAAGAGGCAGCAAAGTATCATACATGTCTTTGGAGCTAATAGATGTCTCCTTAGTACATGAAAGCAATGACAGAATAGCATATTCCACAAAAACAACATCACGGATAACCAGAATGCGTTTTAGTCTGTGGATGATACAAATGATACCCTTTACTTTCAAAACTGTACCCAACAAAAATACATTTTACTACTTTATCATCCAATTTTCTACAATGTTGTTCGGGCAATAATGCATATGCCAAACAACCAAATACATGCAGATGAGCAATAGATGGCTTGCTATCATGCCAAGCCTCATATCAAGTGATAGACTATAGCGCTTTAGTGGCACACCTGTTAAGCACATATGCTGCACACATGACAGCCTCAATCTAGAAACTATGTGGTAGAGCCTGACTCTTTACCATACACCTTGCCATCTCCATGAGTGACCTGTTCTTTTGTTCAGCAACTCCATTTTGTTGAGGTGTATATGGCACTGTACACTGGTGTCTTATCCCACGTTCAGCCAGAAATGCATTAAAATGAGAAGACATATATTCCCCTTCTTGATGAGAACGGAGGGTGCCCATTTTACATGCTAACACATTTTCAGCCAAAACCAAGAACTGTTTGAAGCACATGAACACTTTGAGCTTTGCCTTCAATGGATATACCCATGCATGCCTAGAAAAATCATCGATGTAAGTCACAAAGTAAAGATAATTTCCAAACGAAGGTGTCTACATAGGACCATAGACATCGTTATGTACAAGCTGCAATTTCTTAGTAGCCCGAACTGAACCATCTTTTGGAAAGGAGGAACACTGCATTTTGCCCAAAATATAGCCTTCACAAACATGTTTTCACAGTGCCTCAAGTTTGGGCAAAGATGACACCATTTCAGATTTCTACAGATGTAGCAAACTAGCAAAATTCAGATGACCAAAGCGTGGATGCCTAAGTTTTCCATCTGATATAGCGTGAGAATCATGTACTGCACATGCCAAATCATTTACAGATCTTTCATAGTCTATGGCTTATATAGCCCACGACATAGAATGCCAAAAACAATAATCACATCACCATTTGATAGATCATGAACTATACACCTATTATCAACAAATTTCATAACGAAGCCAATCTTGGCTAATGCAAAAATTGATAACAGATTTTTCTTGATCCCTGGCAAAAACAAAGAACCTGACAAAGTGAAAGAACTACGTCCATCAGCACTAATCAAAATGATCTTACCATCTCCCATAACAGGATAAGAGGAGTTGTTGGTGCATGTAACAGTATTCCCTGTAGGGGCAGGCTCGAGTGAAGAGAAGAAACTACAGTGCGAGGTAATATGTTTGGTCACCCCACTGTCAAAGTACCAAACATCTGAGTCTACTGCAGACATGCAGTGCTCATGAGAACATGGGTCAAAACTATAAACAATAGTAAACGCCCATTCTTCTTCCTGCACAAGATTAGCACACTCTCTTTTTGGTGTAGAGGCCTTTGCAATAACCATTCCAGCCTCTTTCTTCTTTGCCTCTTTAGCAGCCAAATTTGGACAGTTCTTTATGATGTGATCATTTCCTTTAGAAGTTTTGCAAAGCAATTTCTGCTTGTTTGATTTTTTCTCATCTTTATCTTGGTTGTTCAAATGTGTGTAGAAATTTCTTGGATGCTTTTAAGCTCAAAGGTATGAAGGATTTGATAAGTTTGGAAGACATGGTGAAGGTATCTCGCAAATGAGATTGAAGTGGAGTGTTGAAGATATATGTTTGAGATTATTCTCATGTGAGGTATGCTTGGATACATTAAGCAAAGTTAAGGTCAATATTATTCTAAAGATGACAGAATAAAATCAAAATTTAGGATGAATAAAAGATACAACATCTTCCTCATAGTGAGTGGCATGTAGAAGCAGGCATAAAACTCCTCAGAGGATTCTTGACTATGAACGTGAAGTGGGAACACATTCTCAACAAGTAGAGAGAGAGAGAGAGGAAGAAGAAGCAAAGCACTCTAGTAGGTCGGATTTGCTTTTAGAAGATATTTTGTCATTTTCTCTTCTCAGAGATTCTTTTTAGCCGCACATCATTTTGTACATAGCCACTTTGTGAGCTTCATATTGCATTTTTTATGTAGTTATTTCTTGCATTTAAGTAATAATTGGAAAACCCATGGTGCTTCATGGTTTTATTTCAAATATCCTCTTTAACATTTTTGTTTTTTTATGAATTATTAGTCCAAGAGTAACATCCTAATTTTTTTGTATACCTATGTGGATATGTAATTTGTTTTTCGTAGTTGGGTTTTCCAACCGAAACTGATTGAAATAACTAAATTATAACTTGTTGGAAATATCTCTTCTCTAGTTTTAGTGGTTAAAGCATAAGTCCATATGCGTTTTGAGTTGAGATAAGCAAGTATTCCATGGTGTAGGTGTCTATCCAAGTGTGGAACTTACAAGCCCTCACTAAATGGTTCTTGTTGTGCATACCAAAAATCATTCTCCATAGGTTGTGCAATGATCAGTAACCCTCACAAGAAACTTTCCATTGAATAGTTCAATATTATAAATATCTAGGTCTGCAATGTTCTTTATCCAATTCCTTTATGTAAATGTTGGGATAAACCATATCTTCTACGTAACAATATTTTCTTCTTCTAAATCTAATAAACAAGGTGTTTATCATGGTGGAGAATAATATTTTCACCTTCGAATATCTCTCATAAAAGTTTCCTTCTATAATACCCCTTCCTGAGTGTGGATCCTCCTTGAAGTATACGCCTCTTGATTTTTCTCTAGTCACTTCCATATGACTTCTCGAGTGTATTATCTCACTTTATATTTAATCTCTTTTCTACTTTGACGTACTCATAATTCGTAAATGCCATTTTTTTAGTATAGGTTCAAGCCACACTTTGGAATCGGAGAATAATTAGCCTCCACTAGTGGATGTGTAATATCAAGAATGATCAATTTCATCTATACTTAGACATGATGTAGAGAATGAAAGATGCTTTCGCATCCCCAAAATAAACTTTTCAGAAACATCTCAAAATAAAAATATCTTAGCCAAAGTGATTCTCTAAATTTACAAAATCAATGAATCCAAGACATATTATCTAGCTTTGTTAAAAACTACATCAAAAAATGATGTAAATTCACTCTAACATTATCTACTCAAAAGTTAATTAGAGAATGAACTTGAGATTTCAGATAACTTCAGATGACTATGGTAGCTATCTTATCGATGTTGAATTAATTATTATAGATGGATATAAGAGTAGAAGAAGTAATTTTTAACATAAATTCAAACAATGTATTCTAGATGAATACAAGAGTAGAACAAGAAATTTCTACTTAAATCAAACGATGTATCCATCACCTAAATATGTGTTGAGATATGGGATCCTAAAGTTAAGATATACAAGGGGCTTGCTTGTCTTATTGATCAAAGCTCTAAAAAACGCAAAGAAACAATGAATTCATGGAGATAAATCTTTTTGAACTCATTTCTTCTCTTTTGTTCTTCCGAAAATCTTAACTCGAAATGCTAGAGGTCAGTGAGCTATCAACTTTCACCAAAATGTGAAAGGTTTTCACGTACGTTGAAGTTGATTTGGAAGGTAGGGAGTTACAATTAATCTTACATGGACTTCATTTAGCTGGTCCTTTTCCCATTATTTGAGTTGACCTCACCACCAAGTTCGAGATTGATTTCCAACATCTTGTAGCTCTGGAGTATGATCACGGTCTATTACATAAGTCTTATATTTCCTCATGCTCCAAGGATGACCTTTAGAATAAGTTGAGAATATGTTAAGCTGTGGTGATCATAATCACTCAAAAATTCTGATTTTATTGCATGTAAGCAATCGATGAACTCCCTATGAAACTTTATCCCCATGAAATGGGGGATATGATATTTTACATTTGATATCCCTCATCATCAATCATACCATCTCATCGTCTTCCCAATGAATTGAAACATTTACTAGCTTTTAATTGGAATAGACATTTTGTGAATATTCAAGTATTTCGAATGCATGTACGTAGGTAAAAGAGAAATACAGCCTAAAACTCTTGTAATAACTTGATCTATTTGAATGAACTTTATTATCCACCTTTGACTCGTCCAATTTATGATTTGTAACGTTTTGTTGCGTATAAGAGATATTCAATCTAAAGTACGAATGAAATTTAATTAGTGTATGGTTGCTTTTGATTTTCTGTAACTTTGAATAGAATAAGAATTAAACTACCATGGAGTTATTATATGTATTATTAAAAATATTTTTTATGTAATAGAAATCGAAGCCGTGACCGGCTGTAAGTCGGTCAACAATGCGTTTATAAAATATGTAGCAATACCAACAGTAAACCAATGTTTTATTTCTGAAGTCTTTAGATGCATGGATAGCATTTCAGGACGGGAGAAATACTTTTCTGATGATTATCAAGTTTCTTTGTTTTGTACGATTATCGCTTCCGTACCGAAATCAGATTTACATTCCGTTGTTCAACATTTTATCACGTCTATTTGGTGAACTACAGAACTGCATCCATTGACGTTATGTGCACATTTCGTCGTCTTCCTATTGCTATTGTTTTTTGTCAATGCAGTAATTTTTTTTTCCTTTTCTTTAAGAGGAAGTTTTGCGAAGCCAAATCTCCCTTGCTTGAATTACATTGACAAGAACAATTGTATAATTGTACAACTAAAGTCTAGTACACATGAGACCCCGCATATCCCACAAAGCAATGGTTGAAACTATCGAAGACAACATTGGGAAAGGATTGCAGGAAGGCATGTGGCTTTGGCATCGGAAAACGGTAGAACTGAGATTAGGCTGGCCTATGGCCCATACAATGTTCGACAGCTCAAAGGGAGGTTGAACCCAGGAACTCTACCTCAAGAGGTGAAAGCCCAACCGATTCACTTACATCACGCAGAATATCAATGTAGTAGTTTTGTATGATGAGATGTTGTTAGTAAGACTGTGAATGTAGTAGTTTTGTATGATCATATGTTGTCAGTAAGAGATCTATTATTGTACGCTTGCTTTGTCTTACTCTGTAACGACTATATAAGGGACATAATAATACCAACAATGAGACCATGCTCGATTTCTTTGAACTAGGGTTGGACAAAGAGTCATCAGAAACAAACAGTCTTCTGATCATTGGAAAGATTTGTATAGTTATAGTTTTCATGGATAGATTATATTCGGATCCATTTTCCAAGATTCTAATTTAAATGTAAAAGTACTGAAAAAACTTCATTAACTGCATACAATTTGCTTCTCCCTTATGTTTTGTCTGAAAGGCCATTCGACGTTAGCAATTAAACAAGTTAGTTGATGATATCGCGATCATCAACAAGTTAGTTTGGTTCGAGATCTCTCCTTACGAGATGTATATACAAATTGATAGCGTAAGCTCATGTTCGCAAGCGTTACAATTTCTTATGTGGCCAACAGAAATGTGGAACCATGAAACCTTATTATTTCATGTACATTCGAATTTTATAATTCAAGAATCAGACTCTCTTCAGGATCGTTACATAATCAAGAGGTGGATATTCCCCTCGCTTACTCTAGTGCACGGCTTCTGTCCATTCATAAAAAGTGGTGTCATCATCCTTTTCTCGGAACTGAAGCAGTAATCGTATTGAAAACGATAAGAAATACATCAATATTTAGAGAGACATAAAATCAAAACTAATAACCCACTCAGCGACTTCATGGGCATCCACTTGGGCTTCACACCATTTACCTCCGAAACTCTGTGATTCTATGATCTGTACCGAAACGCCGAAGCATGAATTAGTAGCTGAACTTTGAAGCGTATGTGAATATGTGCACCGGATTCGATAAGGCAAATAACGATATTATGTACTTCATATTCGTCTTTTGCAGATGCAAACGGAGGATATAACAAGGGTGAACACGAGGAAAAGGGAACCCATGAAAAGAGTACCAGTTGCGATAGCCAAGCGACTGCAGCATGATATAAACGGTACGCATGTACCATTGGTATCTTTATTTGGTACTAACGACGAAGCAGCGGCGGTTACACCTGTCACCGCCAGTATGAGAATCACCTGCATTCAGATCTCTCTCTCTCTCTCTCTCTCTCAAGAATGCATACACATACACTTACACATGCACACCACACGCAAAGGACTAAGACGACATGCCTGATCGCCAATATAGCTAATCCAAAGCAGTGCTTTTTTGCACGAAAGGGCGATGTCAATTAGTCGGAGAATTATCGAAATGATGGCATAAACGCAATAGAGCGACCCCAGCACTGCAGTGCCCAGGATATACCTGGGGAAGTATTCTCGTTTTACATCTCTCTCTCTCTCTCATACACAGACAAACACGCACATACACACACATAGACACATCGATAATAGCTATTAATCGGCTCCAAAGCGAACAGGATCTACATGAACGCGTATAGCAGCCCCTTCAGAATTCAATTACCCCATAGAAGATCTTTTCAATTAGCCTAGGAGATCTTCGGTTGAGTGGATTCATTGGTAGAGTGGATTCGAACTGAGCAGCGGAAACATTGCTGCGCACGTTCAGCCAAACGTTAGAGGCCATTTGTAAGGGACTGACTGTTTGTTATTGACTTTGGAGTTGTCCTCTCCAATCATGAAGTACAAAAGAATCAACAAATCATCTTTATTTTGTCAATCCTGGGAATATTCATAAGACCACAGCCCCTTCTAGATGATAGATTCATAGAAATAAGAGATTGATGGCTGGAATTCTGAGAAAATGAAAATGAAGAGGAAATATCTAGGGTTTACCTTATCTAGAGCAAATCTTCACCATTTTCTACAATCTTTGTGTCTATTCCATGCTATTTTCTCAGCAGAACATGAATATGAAGTCAAACTTGAAAAATATTATCTGTATCACAGAGACGAGACAATTGCGATTCTGTACCAACAAACGATTTTCACATTTTTGCAACATTCTTCAATCCTTCTTCACTCATGATATCAATAATCATCTCTCTTCATACATCTTACTCAGTATTACACAAATGAAACTCACAAATCTCCATGATTAAACAAGAAATAAGCTCACACATCAAAGAAAACACACAAACAAGAGAAAACACGATTTCAGCAGAAACTCTTCTCTATTCTCTTGATAGCAAGTACATAGGAGTAATCAAATAACCAACCTCTCCAAAATAGAGAAAATTGACTTATATACATTTTCAAGTGTCCTCTTTCACACTTGAATTTTGGTCTTTTTCTCTAATCTTCTAAAAATATGCTATCTAAGAGTTTCTAAAAATTCTATAAAAATTACATAAGATCCTTTGCCACATAAGGAAGACTCTTCCTTATTTTTACAACAATTGCATAAATAGTCTACAAGTGTTTTGGCTTTTTACAACTATTTACATCAAAATGTTCTTCAAAAATGCATCTTCCAACATCCTTCCCCTCCTAGATCTTTTGGCTCCTGACAAAAGGCTTTTCCTACTTCACCTTCCCTGCCATCTCTGCTTCATTTTCTCTTTCTCTGGTATACCTCTGACACCAAATCATGGCTCTTTCTTTCAGTGACATTCAGATTGTTGACCATTTCGAACAAAGCTTTTCTCCATTGTATTGCAGCTTCTGGTTTATCAATCACGTCCTTTTTCAAATACTCTGTGTAAGAAGCTTCATAGGCAGTAAGTCTTGATTTTGTAACAACTGATAAACTCCCAAAAATTTCTGATTCTCTTTCAAAAAATCCGTAGTCAAATGCATCCTCAAAAATTTGCAAAAAATGGCTGCCCAAAAATACTATCCTGCTGTAGTAGGCCATTAGACAGATCCTATCAGGTGTCTCACTCAAATCAAATAATAAGGCATCCGTAGGAGAATTGAAACCAATGTAATTCAAAACTCTAACATCTGTATCTGTGTACGTTTCTATACAGGCTAGAAGTAACCTCATTATTCTGATAAGTAATATGCAAGCAGGATCATTAACATCTTTATATGTAGCTATGACTGACTCAGCAGTGTTCACCATATAACTTTTTGTACGCCAAGTTCCTGCCTTTGGACCTGCTATCTTTGGGAAGTTTAACCATTTAGATGGAATCTGACCTTCTTTTCTTCTTCCCAAAAAAATAGTCCATTCCCTTCTTCTGGCAACTGGGCAATAAGCTGGATTGATCTTTAAATGAAGAGGTGCCTCTTTCCAGATTTTTCTACATTCTTTGTTGGCATCCAACCATTTATTTCTTCATTTGGGATTGGCTCTTTCAAATAACTCCTTAGTGACATTGATGTCTTCTTCATACTCAAGGTATTTGTTTGGAGGTAGCCCAACTCTGGCCAATTGATAATTCTTTATACTCTCCAAAATCATACAAAAGGGTATTCCCAGTCCATCTGCAGCCCAATGATGTTGATCTGGATTAATACCTTTGTTCAGAGCAAATGTAACTATCTGGTTTTCATATTCATCATGCATTTTTCTTATAAATTCCATTCTTGACTCTCTATTTGTCAGATATTTCTGGACAAAATCTTCAGAATATTCCTCTTCTACTTCCTTAGCTGTTGGTTCATTGTCCTCAGGTTCTCTCTCAAAATTCCTTGCTTCATATTCTTTTGCATCTGTATTTTCTACATGTACTTGATCTTGAATTTGTGGTTGTTCCACCTTTCTCTGCAATTCCTCTATAGTCATCATCAAACTCCTATTCTGAGCTGCCCAAGCCTCTCTTTCTTTCATCCATTCATTCCTTTCTTTCTCCAACTTTTCCTGCCAATCTTTCCTTTCTTTCTCCATGTCCATGTATAGCTTATTATACCCTCTCATAGATATAGCAGCATGTGTACTAGCCTGCTTTTCTAATTCTCTGGCTTCTTTCAATTCCCCTTGTAACTTCTGAATTTCTTTATGTAATCCTGCTTTTTCATCCTCTGTTAACTGTATTGTCTGACTTTCCTCCTTCAACTGTCCTTCCTCCAATAGCAGCTTATTGATTTCTTCATTAGCTTTAGTCAAAATTTGATAGGAAGTTTGCAAAGTTCTATACCTTCCCTCTATCTTTCTCAACTCTTTTTCCAATTTATTGTTCTGCTCTGTTAAATGCACACTCTTTTCTTCCAAGTATTGAATCTTATTTTGCTTTTGTACCTCTAACTCTTCCAAAGCAATTATTTTGTTGAAAAACTCCTCATTTTTACATTGTACTTGCCTCAGTTGCTCTGATATCTGCTCTTTTTCCTTTTTATGCTCTTTAATTATCATACTGCCTTTTTCAAATTCTGACTCAGCCACCATTCCAGATATAATCATGTTTCTACTGGCTGGTCTGAACTGTTCAATATTACTCATAATGATTTGACAAGCAGATCTTATGTTTTTGGGTATTCTTTCCAACCCTACCTCCATTTCTGTCTGTCTAACTTCAATTTGCTTGTCTTCTCCACCCTCATCATCCTCTTCTGCTACTTCTTCATCATCTATATCTTTAATATCTTGTTCTTCACAACTGTGATCATCGACCTCTGTCCCCTGTTTGGTAGCATCTTCTTCAGAATCTAATGCTTGAGTTTTTTCATTCTTTTGCTCTGAGGGATCTGAAGTCATCTTCCTTTCTAGTGAATTCCTTTCTTCCATTACCTGTTGCTTCTCTGTAAAGAACTGCCCTTCCTTATTTTGTACCTCTTCCTCCTGTATTAGGGTTTCTTGAATTATGTTTGAGTTTTTTTCAATTGAATTTACCTGACTCTTCCTAAGTTGCTCCTCCTGTCCCTGTTTTTCCTGAACTGAGACTGATTCAGTTTTTTCCATACAAGTGACCTGATCATTACCTATTTGTACTTCCCGTTTTTCCCCTTCTTTAGCTATCTGCTGCAACAGTTATGTGAGAATCTTTCAACTGATCATTACTTCTTTCCTCTTTGTATTCTTCTTCCTGCTCGTCAATGTCCATAAGGTCTTATTCTTGATCATTATTGGATGTAAATTCCTCATCATTCTTCAAATCCTGCAACACATCCTTTATACTCTGAATGATCTCTTTTTCCACTACTTTCCCTGTGACCTCTTGAACACTGTTTTCCCTTTCTGTTTTCTTTGTTTCCTGATCTTTATGTGCATCCTTCTGCTTGATATCTAAACTGCCTTTCTGTACCTCATTTGCTATCTCTTCTATATCTTCATCCAATTTAAAATAAGTTTGTGATGGCTTGGTCCATATTGGCTTTATCCCAATATTCACCAATCCACAACTAACTTCCTCTCTTATCTGACTTTCATCTTCAGTAATTGCTGCCTTACCTTTTTTCAACTTCCTGTCTTCCTCAAGACTTAACTGTTGGACTACTTCTTCCTAGGTCTGTTTCTCTTGAGACTTCTTACTTGAGCCCTCGGGTGTCTTCTCTTTCTCTGTGGCCTATGTAACCACATTGGGAGTATTTGGTATTGAAAGATTTAAACTCTTTAACAAGAAGCTCTCAATATCACTATCAGAATCTGATGAGAAGCGTGAAGACCCTCCTACTTCAGGCTCTGTGGCCTTTGATGCTTCATTCATAGTGGTTGGCTTCTGTTTTTCTTTAATGACTACTTGTTCTGTTTCTTTTATCACAGATTCATCTAACACTTTTGCTTTCCCTTTCTTAATCAACTTCTTCTTTTGGACAGGTTTCCTTGGCACCTTCTTTTTCACTACCACGGTGGTTCTAGTTTCTGGAGGTCCTTGTAACTCCTGGAAATATGCCAACAACTCCACCTCCTTCTTCACAAACACCTCTTCTGATTCAGCTCCCATCATTTCATCATGTAATGTTTCGTAGTGCTCCACCTCCTCCTGAATCCAGTCTGTAGCCTTGCATGAGTAGTCTTCCAACATTTTCTGATACTGTGCCTCATACATAGCTCTTTTGTTATTCCCTTGGGTTAAATAGGTATATAACTGTTCTTTGCTTGTTTGTGGGGGATGAGGTTCACTAGAGGATTGTATCTCTTTTTGGGCTGCCACATGTTCCTCTTTTGTGACTTCTCTCTGTTCCAGTTCCACTTTCCTGGGATCCAATTTTTTCTTCTTTACAGGAACTACTTCCTCATATACTATTTTTCTTTTCATTCCTATTCCTCTCATACTAGTTTGTCCTTCTGCATGCACTTTCCTAGGAGGACTTTTAACTCCTGCCATAAGGTTTCTGAAATACTGTGCTTCTGGAGCCAACTTCAACTGTTCTTCCATTCCCAAAACATGATAAATAATTCTTGTTAAGAATTGGGCTCCATTCATGAACTTCTTTTGCTCCCAGTGTTTTGCTGCTTCCTTCAGCTGTTCATGGATGTATGGGGAGACATCCATTATTCCAAAAGGCTTGGTTTTGTCTTTGCTATTGAACATCAACAATGTGACTGACTTGTGTGGCATAGTGTATCTTGGCAGCTTAGGAAAACAAAAATATTGTAGAAACATCCTGATTGCATATTCCTCATTCTCCCTACCTTTGAAGTCAGCAAATTTTGAGTATCCTGTGTAAGTCTCCTTATTCTTCTTAACAAAGCTGTGGTCCAGTTTGGTTCCCATTGGAAAAAACTGCAAAGCAGCTCTAATATGCTCTGCTTTGATAGTAACATGCACCTCTTGATTATCTTTGTTCTTCACTTTGCATCTGAAGTAGGCATTATTTCCTTTTCCAACTTCCTCCAAAGTGCTCATCACTTGTGTTACTCTTTCAAAATCAATAAAGAAAATTGGTTCTTCCAGTAGTTTGTGCAATCCAACAGCCATCCATCTCTTTTTGTTGACTGTAGTTCTTTGAAACCTGTAGAATTCTTGGCACAACATAGTGTATTTGTATCCTCCAACCCCTACTGTAAATATATGTTGACCTATTACTCCCAAAATCTCTTTGAGTTCTTTTACTGCTTTTTCAGCTTCTGGGATTTCTGATTCTTCATCTGACTCTAAGTCCACCTGTTCCACCGTTGCATCACTGTCTAGGAACCAGTGTCCTCTAGACAAGGTTACCGAATCTGCTTTGAAGTCATGAATCTGCAATTCTTTTGTATTCACCATCCTGCATTTGTATATAAAAGAAAAGAAAACACTCCACTCACATGAGTCATAAGAATTTTAAAAGAATTTGTTTTATTTTGAAATATCCTTGCCATGAAAATAAAGAAAGAAAATCTTCCAAATAAATTTTGCTTCTTCAAAAGACTCAATTAAAGTGATCATTACAGGTGTAGCAAGATGTCTAATGTGCTCTCTTTAATTGTCACTTCCTTGCTTGTCATTCCTTTTTCCAAAAAGAGAATAATTCTTGAAGAAAGAGATGATGGAAAAAATGATTAATGAAAAAACTTCAAAAAATAGAAATCAAAAGATGATCAGAAAAAATTGAAACAAAATAATACACATTTTCAATAATAATTTACTTCCCTCCTCCCTATATCTTGCTTCGTGCTTTATAAATTTAAGAAAAAAATAAAATACATAATTTTTCTAGTTTTTCTTAATCATCATTTTTTTCTTTTTCTCAATTCCTCTCTCTCTTTTTTTTTAATAATAGTTTTTTTTTTATGTTCTCTCCTCTTTCCTTCCCCTCCTAATTCTCTTTTTAGGAGAAGAGGATTAGAAGAAATTCTTTTGTCATCCATCCTTTTTCTCTTTTTTTTAATATTTTGTTCCAAAAATCTGAAGATAGGTCAAATATTGATGATCTCTCTTCCAATTACACAACTCTGATTTTTTAACCCAATAATGTTTGACTCCAATTGTCCTCGTGTCATTCAAACATCCATGCCTTATAGACAAACATCTTGTAGCATTTTTTGGTCTCCATATCCATTTTGTTCTGTCTTCCTGTTTTGATGAGCAAGATCTCTATATGCCTTCTTTCCATAACCCCTTGTCTTGATAATTTGATGTTTCAGATTATGCAATGGCTGTTTTCTTCTTTCTGTCACACCATCCTTCTTTACTCTTGTAATCTCTTGCTGGTTTTGATTATATGGAGCTTGATCATTTTGTATTGGCAATGCGTCCCTGTCCTTCATTGAGAACATGAATCCTTCCATATCTGGGTCATGAACATCCTGATGGACTTCCTGTTCTCCATTACTCAGAAAATATATTAAAAACCTTTTGTTATTTATAGTCAAATTTAGCTTCATCTTTTCAAAGTTCATAATCACTTTACCTTGTTTGAGCCAGGGTTGTCCCAAAATCAACTTTTCAGTCATCAAGTGATCTGGCCATTCTTCACAATCTATTTCCATTTACTCATCATTAAATTTAACTTTAATAGAAAGTGAAGACATACTCTGAATCATTTTTCCTTCTAATGTTTTGATCAATATTCTGCTTCTATTCCTCTTTATGCTAAATTTGTTTACCAAAGCTGAACTGATTAAATTCACTTGAGCTCCTGAATCTACCAAAACCCTTATATTTTCATTTTTAATCCATTACTATCACAGGCAAATGTTCCTTTTGTTTTAGAGTGCTTTCACATAAACACACTTCCTTAAGTTCTTTCATTTTTCTTATTCTCTCCTTTGCTTCTTGTTGAGCTTCTTTTCTGATATTCTCTTCTTCTTTTTTCCTATTTTGAGCCTGTTGCAGTCTTCTCCATTCATCAGTAGTTAATGGACAATCATACCTCTTCACTCTACATCCACTTATGAAATTTGGCATGATTTCTCCATCAATGTTAGCTAATTGAATGGCTCCACTATTATTATGTATAGCCCATTGGAAGTCCAAATCCAGTAACAATATTTTCATACAAAAGCTTAGCAGTGGTATGAGCATCATTTCTTTTAGTGGCTTTGGCCTCAGCCCATTTTGTCAGATAATCAGTAGCCACTAATATATATTCTGCATGAGATTGTCTAGCTAGAGGATGTATAGGTCCAATAAAGTCCAATCCCCATTTGCTAAAAGCTCTGGCTGAAATTGATGGAATTAATGGCATGTTATCTCTTTTATTTGGTTGACTCACCGTTTGACAGATGTCACATCTTTTTACATAAGTTCTTGCATCAAGAAATAGAGTTGGCCACCAAAAGCCAGAATACAAAATGAGTTTGGCTGTTCTATCACTTGAAAAGTGTCCTCCTGCCACTCCACAGTGTGCCATTTCCAACACCTCCAGATACTTCTCTTTTAATGGAATTAAAGTCCAATAAAGTCCAATCCCCATTTGCTAAAAGCTCTGGCTGAAATTGATGGAATTAATGGCATGTTATCTCTTTTATTTGGTTGACTCACCGTTTGACAGATGTCACATCTTTTTACATAAGTTCTTGCATCAAGAAATAGAGTTGGCCACCAAAAGCCAGAATACAAAATGAGTTTGGCTGTTCTATCACTTGAAAAGTGTCCTCCTGCCACTCCACAGTGTGCCATTTCCAACACCTCCAGATACTTCTCTTAGGTAACCATCCATCCCTCTCTTGTATAATTGTTCTCCTATGAGTTGATAGTCTGCAGAGATTACATGTAAACTTCTTGAATCTGCACCAGCTATAAGTTGTTTCCCTTTCTCCTTTCTCTTCAATTCTTTAACAATGTTCTCACTCCATTCAGGGTTTTTCTGGAACCAATATAGAGATATTAATTCTGAATTCTGCAAATCTTGACATTCTTCACATTTAGCAGCATATCTTTCCACATCTTGAGTTTTATTTGGCCAATGTACTCCCATCCTACTAAGATTGCTTAAAGTGACTATTTTGGAAGCATGAGTACATGGGTTCCAACAATGAGCTCTTCTTACATATTCATGTTGCTCCTCTTTTGAAGTACAGTATTCCAGTACACCTGACTGATTAAGGTGATACAAGTGCCCAGCCAGTAACATGAAATTTCTGCTTTGTAACACCAGATGTGTGTTGTTTGCTAATGACCTACAAGGTCCCATGGTTAACAAAGGAACTAATGACATGGACCATTCAGGAACACTTTCTACTTTAAATAGGTATGTATCAGGCAAGTCATCATCTAAAGGTGAACTAGGTTCTTTGGACTGAATTCTAGACAAATGATCTGCTCTCAAATGTGTTTTTCCTTGTCTAACCACCACCTCAAATTCAAACTCCATTAGTAAAAGAAACCATCTGACTATTCTTCCTATATGACATGGTTTATTTTCTAAATAAAGTAAAGCTTGATGGTCTACAAAGAACTTAAACTTGTTGGCCAGTAGGTAGTGTCTGTATTTTTTTACTGCAAATATCATTCCCAATCCTCCTCTTTCAGTGGTTGTGTAATTTTTCTCTGCTATGTTTAATTGCCTACTAGCATATGCCACTGGGAAGTCTAATTTGCTTCCTTCTATTGGTTGTGCCAACACACATCCCAAAGCATAATTTGAAGCATCCACATGTACATGAAAAATTTTATCCCACTGAGGTGTTTTTAGAATTGGGGCTGTTACCAAACAAGTTTTCAATGTTTCAAATGCTTGGTCACATTCTTTAGTCCACTCAAACTTTGTAATTAGGGCATATAAGGGTTTAGCTATATCAGCAAATTTGTGTACAAATTTCCTATAGTACCCACAATGTCCCATAAAAGTTTGGAGTTCCTTCACATTTGTTGGTCTTGGAAGCTCTATTATAGCTTTTATTTTCTTCTCATCAGTAGAAATTCCATTTTTTGAGACTATGTGACCTAACATTCTTCCTTGTCTTACAAAAAATACACACTTTTCTGGGTTTAGACATACCCTGTATGTTCTGCATTTCCTGAATATTTTTTCTAAATCTTGCAAATGATCCTGTCTTTTAAAGGAAAAAGTGCATAGATCATCTACATAGATTTCCATCACATTTCTCGGGAATTCTTTAAAAATATGACACATCAACCTTTGGAAAGTTGCTGGGGCATTTGTCAATCCAAAGGGCATAACCCTAAAGGCATAAATCCCCCATTCTGTGGAGAAGGTAGTCTTATGTTGGTCCTCCAGGGCTATTGGTACTTGATTATATCCTGAGAAACCATCTAGAAAACTATAAACTTCCTTCCCTGCAACTCTCTCAAGAAGGTGATCAGTTATTGGCAATGGTAACTATCCCTTATAGTTGCTGCATTCACTTTTTTCAAGTTAATGCATACCCTAAGTTTTCCATTCTTTTTTGGTACCACAACTATAGGTGATATGCATTCAGTATACTCAATTTCATAAATGAAGTTAGCAGCCAACAACTTATCAATTTCTTCTTTTATCTTAGCAGAGTATTTATCATTGAATGTATAATGTCTCTGTTTGCTAGGTTTTGCATCTGGAGTCATAGGAATTTTCTGCTCACAGATTTTTGGATCAATTCCTTTCAAATCTTTATAACTGTAAGCAAATGCATCCCTATAGTTCTTTGCTAGGCTCTTTAGTGCTTCTTCTTCCTGTATGGTCATATCATCAGCTATTACAATATGTCTTTCTTCTTCCTCTTCCTGAGCAATCATGATCTTTTTGGTTTGTTCTTCATTGTCATAAGCTTCTCCTTTCTTTTTTTCTCTCTTTGGTTTCATTTTTAGAAGCAATTTGTCTTCTACTTCATAAGATTTGAAATTTGCTGGTACATCAAAGTATTGGTCCTTGTTCCTTTCCTTCTCTTTTTTCTCAACTTCTTGTTCTTTCTCTATTTCTTTGTGTTTATGTTCCTTGTATTTGCCTGAGATTTTGTCTTTGATTGCATCTTCTGCTTTTACTATTTCCAAATATTGTGTTTTTCCTTTTTGTAATATCATTTCTGAATCCTGCTCCTCTTCTGTTTTTGATACCCTTATCATGTTTATACTAATGTGAAAAATATCAAACCCTTCTTCATTTTGAAATTCCACTCCTACGTATTCTTCACTGGCTATGTCCATGGTAGCCAAAATTTGGTTCCACCCATAGGGCTCAAACTCTTCATCTTTGAATTGTTGTGGCACATAACCCTCATCTTGTACTTTTCTTCCTTCCACACAATCTTCTCTTTTCAACCTCCTTTTTCTATTGGTGAGGTTCCTTATTATGTTACACTTCCATATTGCTGATTCATTCTCTTCCTGATCCTCCCTCTCTGATTCCTCACTTTCTTCTTGATTTTGATGTATTTTATACCATTCTCTAGGAGATATATCACAATAGTGCCCATTTCTTAAGTTCACTCTTGTTATTCTTCCCTTGCTCTGGAGATATAAACAATCATTACCCCAATCTTGTACAATTTGCATTTGTCTCATGAAAGGCCTTCCTAGGATGATTTCATATGAAGTGGATTGTGGAAATTCTACTATAGCAAAAGTATGTTCTATTTCTATTCCACATATGTCCACAATCACTTTTTCCCAAATTCCTAGGGGTTTTTCTATATGTCCATCTGCCAGTTGCAATCTCATCTTAGTGGGTAGTAATTCATTTCTTCCCCATTTTTCCCAGGTTTGTTTGGTCATTATGGCCACTCCTGATCCACTATCCAAAATGGCTTTAGCAAAGTTTTTTCCATATTGTATTTTTAGGGTTGAATTTCCCTCTTCTCCTTCACAATACCCTCCTATTTTATCAATAGGAATATACCATAATTCCTCTAATTCTTGTAATGGTGAATGAAGATTTCCAGGTATTGTTTCCCCTTTGTTCATTTTGTTTTGTAAGTGAGGATTTTGTTTCAACAATTCTTCCCATGTTGTGTGACATGTAATGCTACATTGTTCATCTATAATCATCTGGAATGTTATTTGTGGATTTTCTTCTTTGTTAGCATTTTCCCCGGTTTTTGTTTCCTCAAATTGTTCAACTGTTCTCTGAGAGCTGTCTCCTTCCCCCATTTTGAGTTGTACTTCCTGAATGATTTGTTTGCACTTTTGCATCCTTTCATGCTCTAACTCTGGCATGGGATAGGCCACTGCATGATCTGCAGGACTTGGTTCTTCTTGAATCCTTCCCTTATATGCTTTGATTAGGGTGTCTAGACTCTGAGAACTTCCTATTTCAGACTGATTTTGTGTCTTTTGAGGAGGAGTACTTTTTGACTGTTCTTGATTGACTTCTTCCAAATTTTTGCCCATTCTTCTCTTCTTTTCCCATTTCCGTTTTTGTCTATTTCTCTTCACCTTTGAGGCTGAACCTTCATTTTGTTCCTTAATTGTTCCTTGTTGCTTGGCTTGAGCCCTTGTTATAACATTTATTCCAACTTGGTCATTGTCACTCAATTCCTCCTGTTCCATAATGTTAACTGTTTTTAGAGGTATGCTATTAGGTGTGTTCTGTTGTTTTTGGGCAATCTTTTATCAAATGTTCTCTGCCACAATCCTTACAGTATGCTCCCTCTATTCTCAATGTAGGAGGTTGTGGACAGTCTCTAATAAAATGTTCCCCTCCACATCTATAGCAAGTTATCTTTGGTCCCCCTTTGAATTGAGGTTTTTGATTGGACATGTAATTGTTGGTTATATACATGAATGTTGTTGTATCCATTTCATTTTTCCCATTTCCCAAGTCTAGGGCTTTTAACTTAGGTTCTCTCATTTCATATTCTTCCCAATCTTCTTGATATCCCTCACTCCATTGATATTCTTCCTTATAAGGTGATCTTAATCTTGAATTCCCCTCCTCTATTGGTGTGTACTTGATTGGTACCACATTAGTTGGTATAGGAGGTTGTTGTCCAAGCATAGGTCTTGGTTGTTTAGTATAGCCTGATTCCCTCTGAGCCATATAATCTCTTTCCTTGATGGGTTGTTTGTTATAGAAGCATTCCTCCCTGGTATGGTTTGTCCATTTTCTCTGCAGAGTACAGTACTTAAGTGTCTTCCTATCTTGTAAGTGTGGTGGCTTCTGATATGGACATTGTTGTGCCAGATGATTTTCTCCACAGATGTAACATTTTTTATTTGTGTTTATCCTAGAGTTTATCAAATTAGTTTTAGTGCTTACCTCTAGGGCTTTAGCAATGGCCTGGGCCAACTCTTCTGCTGGAGGAATTTTGTCTTCATATGATCTGGGTTGATCAAATGCTAACAGATCTTGACCTCTGTTGTCCTCCACATCTATTGCTTCCTTAACACAGGCTGCTAAATCAGGACATCTTCTATAGTACACTAGGGTTCTTAGTTGGGCACTTCTCAAACCCTCTATGAATAAGGATACTTGTTTTGCCATGGAAGGTACTTCCTCTCTTGGGCATCTGTCAATGTATTGTTTAAATCTTCTGGCTGCTTCTCTAACGTTTTCATCCTTTTGTTGTTTGAAGCTATGTATCAATGTGGCTGTACTATGTTTTATCCCGGTCTTAGAGAATTCCCCAATGAAAGCTTCTAAGAAAGATTCAATATCCAGGTACATTTCCTTCCTCAAAGGAATGAACCAGGATAAGGCTGGTCCTGTTAGGGTTAGACCAAATGCCTCAAATTGTACTTTGTAATCTTCTACCTCCTCAGCTCTAATCAGTTGCCTAAATTCTGCAGCATGAGCATGAGGATCTGAATACCCCTCATATTGGTTCTTCATACATTTGGCTACTTGATATGGTCTAAGCATTCTACCCTGAGGTTGCCACTGATGTCTTCTTCTGAGTGGAAATTCATTATATCCTTCTGGTTCTTTGTCAAAGGGATTTGGGGAAATATGTGTCCTCCTCCCATGTTGTTGTTCATTACCAGTGTAGTTTTCATTTGGCCTAGGTAAATTTGTTTGTTCCATGTTATGTTCCCAAGGTCCTCTGTCAGTACATTGCCCTAGATCATTTGAACTTTCTGGGTCTTGAGGAAATATATACACACATCATTGCCTATCTTCATATCTTCCATGTTTGAATTGAGCTACAGGTGTTATATTCAATGGAACTTCTAAATTTCTCAATCCAATGAGAAATTTATGCATTCCATCCTGATATACATAGGTTCCAAACCTATTTGTATACATGTACTTGAGGATGTTTCTAAAATCCCCAGTTTCCATAGGCCCATTTGTTTCATTTAAATTTTCCATGTTGTTTTCTTGCCCTAAACTCCTTTCTTGCCCTTTGCCTATTACTGGCTCTGTCTCCTTCCTTGTTAGGTCTTGTTTAGAAAGTGAATTTAGTTTGTTTCCAGACCTAAGTATCATTCAACTAATTTTCACAATTTCAAACTCAAAAGAGTGTTTGTCACAATTTCCTAACTAAGGTATTGATTTTTCCACAATCTTCTGACTATGTTTATGTTTTTTCACGATTTACTAGTCAGAATCGTGTTTTTCACGATTTTTTGACTATTTTTGTATTTTTCACGATTTTCTACCTAAAGTATTGATTTTCCACGATTTTGTGATCAGAATCATGTTCCCCACGATTTTCTGCAGAAATCGTGTTTTTCACGATTTTGTGATCAAAATCGTGTTTTCCACGATTTTCTGCCCAAAGTTTTGATTTTCCACGATTTTGTGATCAAAATCGTGTTCCCCACGATTTTCTGCAAAAATCGTGTTTTTCACGATTTTCTGCCTAAAGTATTGATTTTCCACGATTTTGTGATCAGAATCGTGTTCCCCCACGATTTTCTGCAAAAATCGTGTTTTCCACGATTTTCTGCCTAAAGTATTGATTTTCCACGATTTTGTGATCAAAATCGTGTTCCCCACGATTTTCTGCAAAAATCGTGTTTTTCACGATTTTGTGATCAAAATCGTGTTTTCCACGATTTTCTGCCAAAATCGTGTTTCCCACGATTTTGTGATCAAAATCGTGTTTCCCACGATTTTCTACCAAAATGGTGTTTTCCACGATTTTGTGATCAAAATCGTCTTTCCCATGATTTTCTGCCAAAATCGTGTTTTTCACGATTTTGTGTACAGAATCGTGTTTTCCACGATTTTCAGACAAAATCGTGTTTTTCACGATTTTGTCTACAGAATCGTGTTTTCCACAATTCTGTGTACAAAATCGTGTTTTCCACGATTTTGTGTACAAAATCGTGTTTTTCACGACTTTGTGTAAAAAATCGTGTTTTTCACGATTTTATTCCCTGACAATCGTGATTGCTCACAAATTGTAAATAACACGATTTTCTTATGAAAATCGCGTTCTAGGAATCGCGATGTTGCCCTAACTTCAGAAAATCGCGATTTTGTGTGTGATTTACAGAATCGCGATTTTGAACAATTTTTATGAATTTTATAAGTTTTGATTTTTCAAAATTTTCGTTCTACACTAGAATCGCCTTACTAAAAATTTGACATGCAATGAAACATTTAAATGCAAAATTAAGGTTTTCCTAATGAAAAACTCAAAATACAGAAAATTGCGATTCCGTGATTTTTAGTTATTTCTCATTTTTTGGTGCTATGTGATCACTTAATGCAAAAATGTATATTCAAAATTAATGCTAAAGTGTTTACCTTGCTTGCTTGGTAGAAAAATTCTCAAAAGTCCACTGGTTGCTAGAAGTCGCGATTTTGCTCTCTCTCTCTCTCTCACTCACTCTCACTCAAATGAATTTTTCTTTGAATTTCAGGTTTTTATAGTGTCCAGAAAATCGCGATTTTGTAAGATTTCCACTATTCCTCACTTTTCCACTTGTCCAAACTTTACTCTTCCAATCTTGATAACATCTTTTACAACTTTCTTATCTCAAAATACCGAGAGATGCTATAATTTCCAAAAAAATTTCAATTACAGAAAATCGCGATTTTGTGCAGAAAATCGTGTTTTTTCCTGTAGATGTTATCTTGTGCACTTTTGAGTATTCTTCCTTCTTGTTTTCTTTCAATATCTTCTCTCCTTTGTATTTTTCCAAATTCCTGTACTGCTGCACCAAAATCACAACCTTACAGAAAGTCGCGATTCTGTACAGAAAATCGTGTTTTTCTTATACTTCTGATTTTATGCCAATTTGAGTATTTTTCTCTTGTATTTCCCTTCAATGCCTTTCAACAACTTCAATTCCTTCATCACCTGAAATGTAACCTTAAAATCAACAATTTTTTAGAAAATCGCGATTCTGTGCAGAGAATCGTGTTTTGTAGTTTTCTGGTTTTCTGACAATTTTTTGTTCTTTTTTTCACTTGTTTTCTACTACCCTTGTCAACAAAACTTCACTTCAACTTCCTAACAAAAAAAGAAATTTGTTTGATTGTTTTTTATGAATTTTATGAATTTTTTTAGTATTTTGCCCTAAAATAAAGGTGAACACTTTACTTAGGGTTTCTGGTTTTGAAGATCTACTGATCCTATGTTTCTTGATTGGTTATGATTTTCTTTGGCCTTAGCTATCACAAAAGTGCAAGAGAAAATTTTCTTCCAATGAAAATGTGTTATGGAATGCAAGCAATTTTTGTAAAGATAAACTCAATCACATATTTCTTTTCAAAATGCAGATCAACTCAAGATTGATGCTCAGATTTGGTCAACAACTGAATCCTTTATACTTGCATCTAGCTACTTTAACTGTCCTTTCCTTAGTATCACCATGTTATCTTCCGAAGATCACCCATGGTGCCTAGTACTTGGGCAAAAAGAAATCTAAAAAATGCAAGAATAGACTCAAGTTACCTCATCTTCAGCTTTCTTGGCTCAAATCTTCCACACACCTGCACTTTTACTTCAACAATGTAATGAGCAACTATCAATTTACAAAGATTTCAGCACTTCCAATTCTACAAGATATCAATTGCTTTCTTTTTTCCCCAAAGACAAACAATGATACCTATTCATGTTCACATTTCTTAATTGATGAGTTTTACCTTTTTCTTGTGTTGTTTACCATCATCAACAGAAGATCCAGCAAGGTCCAACTTCAATGAAGCTTTTGGAATGTTCCCCGGCAACGGTGCCAAAAAATGTTTGTTATTGACTTTGGAGTTGTCCTCTCCAATCATGAAGTACAAAAGAATCAACAAATAATCTTTATTTTGTCAATCCTGGGAATATTCATAAGACCACAGCCCCTTCTAGATGATAGATTCATAGAAATAAGAGATTGATGGCTGGAATTCTGAGAAAATGAAAATGAAGAGGAAATATCTAGGGTTTACCTTATCTAGAGCAAATCTTCACCATTTTCTACAATCTTTGTGTCTATTCCATGCTATTTTCTCAGCAAAACATGAATATGAAGTCAAACTTGAAAAATACTACCTGTATCACAAAGACGAGACAATCGCGATTGTGTACCAACAGACGATTTTCACATTTTTGCAACATTCTTCAATCCTTCTTCACTCTGCATGATATCAGTAATCATCTCTCTTCATACATCTTACTCAGTATTACACAAATGAAACTCACAAATCTCCATGATTAAGCAAGAAATAAGCTCACACATCAAAGAAAACACACAAACAAGAGAAAATACGATTTCAGCAGAAACTCTTCTCTATTCTGTTGATAGCAAGTACATAGGAGTAATCAAATAACCAACCTCTCCAAAATAGAGAAAATTGACTTATATACATTTTCAAGTGTCCTCTTTTACACTTGAATTTTGGTCTTTTTCGCTAATCTTCTAAAAATATGCTATCTAAGAGTTTCTAAAAATTCTATAAAAATTACATGAGATCCTTTGCCACATAAGGAAGACTCTTCCTTATTTTTACAACAATTGCATAAATATTCTACAAGTTTTTTGGCTTTTTACAACTAATTTACATCAAAATGTTCTTCAAAAATGCATCTTCCAACACTGACTATCAACAATTCACATTAGGTGAATGGAACAGACATTTACCATACTGACTAGATGGAACGCAATCCTTTAAGCTGTTCCGACCCCCCCTTCCTCCGTGCCAAATCAAGAAGCATAGAACTTTATGAGAATACAACATTTAACACGATCCAATCCTCTCCTGTCAATTCACATTTTCTTTTTGTAATTTTTTTGGCTCTGTACGACCACCTTGTGTGCATACAAGGTTGGAAGAACTGTCAAAACATGACTTATTCCAATGTGAATACAAGGTTGAAAGAACTGTCAAAACATAACTTATTCCAAGTGGAAGTTTGTGTTTTTCCATGCTAGTTCCAGAGCCTCAGTGTGAAGCCAGCCATATTTTGTACACTTTAGTGTCTAACTAATAACCAATTGAAAGTAAATGGACGTTAGGGGAGGCAGTCAACAAGTAAATCTCTGTCTAGCCGAAACTCAGATTGTGACATGCATAAATGAATGGTGATCTGGAACATCATAGAGAATAAAATTCGGACAATTGCAATAAATGTAAGGTTAAGGTCTTTGCCCTTGATGGAAAAGATGCTTGAGAGCCATTATGTATTGGAGAATCATTTCCTCTCACGTCCAAAGTGTGCGAAATTCTCTACATATCGTGCTAATGTTGTGATACTTCACATGGTATAATTTCCCATTATTGAGAGAATCGAAATCGAACTTCACATACATAATCCCTGCTTTGAATATCACCTGCGAAAACCCTGAGCGGGAGCGAGAGAACGCCGCGTTCAGCGACTCATGCATCAAAGACAAGGAATCCCATCAAATATATATATACACTGCAGTGTATTTTCAGAAACGCAAATAGTTATACAGCTAGCACATGCATAATGGATTCAAACACATGTTTCTACGAGTCTAATTGCGTGTGTGAGAGAGAGACCTTATAGGAGTGAAAGATGAGTAGGATAACTTCACTTCGAAACCTGCTGCGGAAGCGATTAAACCCATTGTGGCAAAGAGAGAGATTATTCTATAAGTGAAAGATGAGTAGGATAACTTCACTTCGAAACCTGCTGCGGAAGCGATTAAACCCATTGTGGCAAAGAGAGAGATTATGGCCAGAATTTGTAAAATGAGGGCGACGATGAGCAGTACGGTAGGCTTGGCTGCGCCATCCTGTGGCTGTGTGGTATTGGCACTCGCCGAAGGAGAGGTGGGCTTCGGATAATCGGCACTTGTCCGTGGGATTCCGGGCTCCGCGTGGGCGGGGTGCCTCGCAGTATGTTCGTGCGAGGTCTCTGCAGAGCGAGAGATTTTCCGGACTTGCGCATCACGCGAATCGTGACCCTCAACGGATAACGCGTCGATATACTGTGCAGGAATCTGAGTGTCATGGAAATAGCCCCCCATTTTCGTCCGCGCTCTGTGAAGCTTCGTGATTGCAGCAGCACTCTGTAGTCTCGCAGCTCCGCACTGGTTTGCGGACCCTGTAAATGCGATACGGGGATGCAAACTCTATGAGCGCGATAAAGTCAGAGAAATCATGTGAAGGGAGAACTCGACACTCAAAATAATAATAATTAAAAAAAAAAAAGGAAACTCGGCGAAGGGGGATTATCGCCCGCTTTTGTTGGACTTTTCAAAGTTAAAGTCCGGGGGAGTAGCCTCCGCCGAACCTCCATTTTTTTTTTAAGAAATATATATGTGTATTGAGGTAAAAAAATGTCGCCCGCGTCAACGAAGGTATCATTTACCCCACTAAGCAGGCGCATAAGGAGACCGAAAATCCAGAATCCATAAGGTATTGTGCGTAGATAACCGTCAAAATTGAAGGGTTTGAGGTTATCTCGCTTAAAGTCTGACCTTTGCATGCTCATATGCCCAAATATCTTTGCACAGTGAATTCGTTTTTGTATGCTGAGAGGCGTGCGGAGTGGCTCCTTGAATGCGCCTAGGGTTCTGGGTTGAGTGGAGCGTCGCCTTCTCTCCCCCCTTGGTGGGGAGGGCTGTCTTTCTCGCGCTCGTTTCTTGTCCCCCTCGCTGTGAGGGGGACCTGTCTTCCTACTTCCCTCTCGTCTGGAGGTGCTTGTGGAGGGCGCTACTTAATGGTTTGCTGCCATGGCTCTGCACGAGGCGCTGCGCGATGGTTTGCTTGGCTCTAAGGTTGAAGGTACAAACATTGTCCTAAACTCAATGCTTAATCGTGTATTCGAAGGCAATACTGGTTCGTCACCTACATCGGGAGCTAAGCTGAGATTCGAGAAAGTCGATGTTGCGCAGACCGAGGGTATCCCTAATACTCAACAACCTCTGCAAGGGTTTGCCTCATATGCCAAGGCTCTTCAGAGTCAACAGCATGGATATTACTCAATGTTTTCTAATCAGGAGTCAACAGGTAATCTCTTTCCTCAATCTATGTTCATTGATACCAAAGGAAAAGGTAAGGTCATGGAGGTCAACGGGATAGGCTGTTCCTCTCCTGATAAGGTGAGTGAGCACACCTTAGACCTTGACCCGGAATCAAAAGACCAGGATGAATGCACTCTGATCATTGAGAGTTCAGCGCTTAATAAGTGGAATATACACCTTGAAGATAAGGTCGTGATTGCCCATTGTCATGGGCCTTGGCCAGCGCAGGAACTCCTTAAAAACTGGATGAGAGTTAATTGGGAAAGCAAAGGGCTTTTTGCCAGGCATGTTCAATACCTTCCTAATAACTTTTTTCTCTTTTTTTTTGAAGATGTGAATAATGCTCTGCAAGTCATTGCGGAGGAGCATTGGATTATTAGAAATACTCCAATCTCTTTCTATAAGTGGTACCCTGGCTTCAACCCTAGAAGCAACAAACTGACAAAAGTTCCAGTCTGGGTGGAATTTCGGGATTTTCCTGTGGAATACTACCCATGGCTTGATAAACTTGGAACACTTATTGGGAAAGTTCTAGGCCAAAAACAAAAAAAAGAGTTTAATCCCAAATGGGAACCCCAGCTGCTTATAGAGGTGGACATATCAAAAAATATTAAAACTGAGTTAATAATTAAGAACTCTGAGGGTTGTAAGTTGCATGCTCAAAAGGTTTTTTATAGGAATCTGCCTAACGTGTGTTTCAATTGTTATAAACAAGGACATTTAATAAAGGATTGCCCGCTGCTTGTTAAAAATCAGACAAAAGAGAATGTTGGTGGGGAAGAGAACACCACTACTTCTGCCCCCAATATCTTGGCCCCACCCAAAGATGATCAAGGGTTCAAAAAGGTTCCTTTTAAACAAAGGAAAAAAAACCCTAGTACAGGGATCAGATCTGAGGCTCTATACAAAGGAGTTTTCAATCCCTATCAGATTCTTGAAGACACCAATAACATTGGCCCTAATCCCTCGGCTACTGATGTCCATGTGGAGAATAAGAATCAGGAAAGTAAAGGTTTTGAAGACATCCCGCACATTTCGGATGTTAGGGCTAAGGAGAAGCTAAAGTCTCAGGTAAGTAAGTCTAACTTGAAACTTCACAAAGAAGATGAAGGGAGAGGGTCTGAGGGTATGGATTCCGTCTGCAGACCCAATGTGGGATCCACCCCTGTTGCGGTTTCATCTTAAGAAGACACCCTAAGTAACTGTGATGAAATGTTTATGGATCAAATTAACAGGTTTGATGATTTCACTACTGACCAGGAGGGTGTTGGTCACTCCATAGAACAAGATGTGTATATGTCAAATGCCAGGTCCCCTAGCCCTAAAGGCAAAGAAAAAAAAAAGACCAAAAGAAAGGACACGGTCAGGAATTCGATATCTGCTGTTAAGCCCGGTAAGAATCATAAAAAGTAAGTGCTTATCTTCCTTTTTGTTTCCCATGGATTGTATTAAGCTGATTTCTCTTAACACCAAGGGGCTCTCTGATCCTGTCAGGAGCAAGTCCATTAACAACTGGTTCAAAGATGCTTCTCTTGTTCCTGACTTCATCTGTTTGCAGGAGCTGAAGGTTGGGGGATCCTCCCTTTTGTCGAATTTGAAAATTGCATCCAACTCTTGCCATTGGGTTCATACAAATCATAGTGGTAAAGGTGGTGCAGCCATTGGTGTTGCTAATGGTGTGTGTCATCTGATTGAGGAGGTGCAAAAGAGTAATACTAATCAGTGGATTGTTGTTAAGTGTAAAGAGCCTTTCAACTTCACTGTTGTGTGTGTTTATGCTACTAATCAGGCTTCTCAAAGGTCTAAATGCTGGGAAGAGATTGCTAGAATCAATGGTGATATTTTGTTGACAGGGGACTTCAACATGGTCACTAACCTTGGAGATAGGAATGGTAATAGTGATAATGTTATCTCTGGGGGTGAAAAGCAGTGTTGGTATAATCTGGTTAACAAACACAACCTTTTGGATCTCTCTGTCAACACTGGGCATACTTGGAACAACAGAAATCATAATAACTTTCTGTCTGCTAGATTGGACAGATTTTATATGCATGCTGGTAGGAGTCATAATTTGTGGAATTTTAATTGTCATGTTGATCATTCTTTGTTGTTATCTGATCATTCGCCTTTGATTGTGAATCTGTTCAATAACAACCCCTCCTATAGAGATGGTTGGCCGCACATGGACTCCTCCCTTTTTAAGATCCCTATTGTGAAGGAAAAAGTTTCTAATATTCTTATATCGCAATTCAATAAGGATAGGTCTCCCTTTGTGGCTTGGGAAGAAGCTGTTAGAGAAATTCAGATTATTATTAAATACTTCAAGAATAAAGCTAAAAAAATTAGGTATGAGAGAAGGATGATGATCTTGCAGGAGATGAATTCGCTGGAGTCCTCTAAGCTTGATATGAATACCAAAAGACTGAAAATTTTGGAGTTGCAGGAAAAAGTGAAGAAAGTGGATTACCTCCTTGCTAGAGGTGCCCTTGCCACGTCTAGGGATTTCTGGGCAGGAAAAGTGGACAAGCCTAATAAACACATGTTTGATCTTATGAGGAAGAAAAAAGCTAGGGACTTCATCCCCCTGCTCAAAGACAATGAGGGTATCCTGGCTTCTAATATGAAGGATAACCTTCAGGTTGCTCATAGGTTCTTTGCCAATGTATTCTCTCAGCCTCCCAAGAGGGGGAATGGTGTGTGGAGTGCAAGAGCTGCCATTGCCCTTTGTAGGAAGAAGATGGTTCCTCGGGGAATGGACTCCCTCCTTGACATGCCCATCTCTGAGGGTGAGGTTAGAGAATCCATTAGCAAATTGAAGCCTGGAAAGTCTCCTGGTCATGATGGTCTTCCCTATGAGTTTTTTCAGGAGTTCAAGGAAGTGTTGGTGCCCATAATTCTCAAGATCTAGCAAGAAGCTTCTAGAAGGGGGTCACTTTCTCTGTTTATCAACACGGGGGTCATAAAGCTTTTACACAAAAGGGGTCCCAAAGAAGATTTAGACAATTGGAGACCCATCTCTTGCCTGACTTCTCTATACAAAATTTTTGCTTCCATCCTGGCCAGAAGGCTGAGTCCTTTAATGGATAGTATAATTCTTCCTGAGCAAAAGGGTTTTATTAAAGGAAGATTTATTCTGGACAACATTATCACCATATGGGAAAGTCTTGAGTATTACAAAGAGCTTAACATTGACACCTGCTTTTTCAAAATTGACTTTGATAAGGCTTATGACAGGATTGAATGGGAATTCATTCTTCAGTCTCTTCATGACATTGGTTTTGGCAAAAAATTTATTAGATTTGTCAATATTCTGTTTGGTAATGCTTTCTCAAAAGTAGCTATTAACGGATATCTTTTTAACTCTTTCAAGTTGTGTAGATCCATTAGACAAGGGTGTCCCCTGGCCTCCCTTCTGTTTGCTATTGCTAGTGATGCTTTAGGCTGGCTTGTCAAGGATAGCTTCAGACAAGGGACCATCTCTGGGTTGGTCATTCCCCAAGCTCACTCTCCCCTTGGTCTGCAAATGTTTGCAGATGACACCAACATGTTGATGCTTGCTGAAGATAATTCTGCTTGTCAATTCCTTAATTGTCTTGACTTGTTTTGTTTGGCTAGTGGTTCTGTGGTCAATCATCAGAAAACTGGTTTTTTTGCCACTGATAATAAGATTCCTGCTTGTGTCGAGGCAGCAGGATGTGATATCATCAAGAAAGGGATGATTTTCAGGCTTCTGGGTATCCCCATGGGCTTTCACATATCTAATGAGCAAAGGTGGAATTGGATGCTTGATAAATTTAGGGCTAAAATCTTTAAGTGGTCTGATTTGCAGCAGAGTATTTCTCAAAGATCTTTTGTTTTAAAGCACTATATCCTCCCCTCCCTGACTTATTTTCTGTCCTGCTGGCAGCCTAGTAAAAAGCAACTTGGTCAAGCCAACTCCCTTGCTCGAAAATTTTTATGGGGTGGATCCAAAATTCCCAAAGTTGCCTGGATATTTGCTGTATGAGGAAAGCTGAAGGTGGCCTTGGTCTCATATGTCCTTCCAGGATGGCCACTCAAATGGCTGCCAAGTGGATTTACAGATCTATCTCCTCTAATGACTTTTGGGCCTGTTTGATTAAAAGAAATTTTAACAAATTCAACATTAAGCATAATAAAAGTTGGGTCAACTGTTCTCTGTGGGATGTTCTTACATCTCCTGTTGAATTTGTGCCTAAGGGTAGTCAACTTATTTGCAATTTCTGGAAAGCTTGGATGGCTGTTAAGGCTAAGTATATTATTCCTGTCTGCTTTGCTCACAACCTGACCTTTTTAGTTCAAGACTCCATTTCGTTTGGTTGGACTAATACTGTTGCCTTCCCTTCCCTCCCTATTAGATGAAATAAATGCAGAAAAAAAGGCTTTGGGCACTGGCAGGACTTGATAAGTGCAGGTGATGTTATTAATGATTCTGCTATTTTTGATTTTGACGGCCTTTCTGTTCAATGTAAACAGATTCTCTCAATCAAGAAGGATATTTTGAAGAAAATATTGGAGGATTACTTGTGGAGGAAGGAGATCTCCCTCCAAGACGTTGCCTGGGATATGCTTAGTTCTTACAAAAGGAACGGCAGAAGTATCAAAGAGATCACTGGGAAGCTGAATAAGAAGTGGGAACTTCAATGGTCCCCCTTGTAGTGGAAGTACAGATTTCAGAGCACATGGGCCTTTCCCCTCTCCAACAAGCAGTCCTGCCTGAACTGGCTCATTCTTCACAAAGGCATCTGGACAGGTAGTCATGCTAGGAAGTATAAAATTGATGCTGGAAATTGCAAACTCTGTGGCAAAGAAGAGAACTTGGAGCACTTGTTCGTCAATTGCAATTTTTCCTCCAGATTCTGGGTTGGAATCAGGTGTTTCTGTCAGAGGCAAGGTCTCAAAACTCCAAGTTGTAAAGATATCCTGCTAGGTGAAGCTGGTGGTATGGACATTGTGCTATGGCAGATCATCAGAATTCATACTATGTGGTATATCTGGAAGACCAGAAACAGTGCCATCTTCAATAGAAGTGGGAAGGACTACTTCTTCTCCTTTTTGTTGGGTTTGGAGAAAATTTTCAATCTCTGTTTTTCCTCCAGTCATGATTCCCAATCGGAAGACAAGAACCCCTTTGTAATTCTTAGGAACAACCACTATAATTTGTGGAAAATAAAGCTCCTCCGTATGTACTCAAAGCCTAGATTTGATATGATCACTCCCCTTGATGATTATGTTAACTTTGTACTATTATGAGACCTCCCATTATAGTCGGGATATTGCTCTCATGCATATGAATTAGGCTCCCTCGTGAGTTTGATTTTTGCTTGTATCTTTTGCCCAGCATCAATTTTATACTTTCTGTTCTTATCAAAAAAAAAAAAAATTGAAGGGTTTGGTAGACCTCCAGAATACAACCACCCTGCGGGCCATAGGCCATTTCAGACACGTCTAAGCACCTAGTTGAAAACAACCAGCAATGGTTGCTGGCATACAACGGCCCATGAGCGAGTTCAATTACTTTGTACAATCTTGTAGCTTTCCATGCAGAGTTCTTAGGACGAAATGATCAAAGAATGTTTGATTGGTGGCAATGCTTTTAGCGAAAGTGAACTCATTTCTATGAGACTAACAATTCAACATGAACTCTATACTTCTCAAGCTCCTTGTTCCTTGTTACACATGCCTAGATCATACATGGGCAAATTGTTGGATCGAGCGCCTTCCAATAGGCCTACTCTACAAGCTATATTCTTATTTAATAATCATATATTCATTAATAATTCTTCACTAGTGCGTTCGGGAAGTTCTTTCCAAGTGTCATCTTGAGACAATCTAATCTCTCCTTTGTAAGATAGGCGAGGTCCCATGGGTACTACACCCCTTCATCTATAGAGTTGTTCCTTCAATCAAACTAAAGCTATAAGGGACATTAGAGAACCATCACCTTCGTACATCTTGAGAGCAATTTTGGCTCGCCCAAAGCCATTGGTGTTTGATCAATACTTTCTATGCTCATGGGTAGGCTCCACCCACGTTTAAGCTGATGATGCCATTGCTTTGGGCTCCCTTCCAAACAACACTTTTTGTTCAATCTTCTTTTGTTGTAGCTAAATAGGCCATTGCAATTCATTTTATTATAGATATACATGGCACCCTTAGTGGAGGAGATGAATGTATGGAGATATCCAAGAAACACCTTGCTCATAGAAAACCCTCTCAGCTTGGATGCTTTCCCTTGAATAGTCATGTCCTCTAATCTAAGGAGTGAACTTTTCGGCATACGAAACCAAGAAACACATAAATAACCATGCATGAAAAAGGAACATTTCAAATCTCTTCTTTGATGAAGAAAACAATCTTTCTTATTCTCATCCATGAAGCCCATAATCGCTTATTCAATTGACTTCTATGCCCCAAAATTTGAGCGAGGGTTTGAAGGACCAAAACACAACTACTCCTCTATGTTTTAAATCCAAAAGATAAAAGGAATCTATGTTTTCTCTTAGATCCGAAAGGTAAGAGAAATCTATGTTTTCTCTAGGTCTTAAAACGTTGTGCCATTGATAGTCCTATGAAGCTATTTGAGTGTAAGCATCAAAACCATACATTAAGATTGGTGATGCCAAGTTTTCCCTTTTTTTCAAGAGAAAATATAATCCTTTCTAGATTGGAGTGCCCTAAACAAAAGGCACATTATAGAATAGCCAAGGGCACGCAAAACTTGAATGGACATAGTACGTCCTCTAGATTTTCCACTTGAACCATTTTAGCACAGAGTTCGAACTTTTCACTACAAGAGATCGATGGTATACCGAGGTTTTTACCGAGGAAAATGAATGCGGCTTTATTTGCCGCGATGCCGGTGTAAAGGTCGGTCTCCGCGTCGGTACCAAAGGGTCGGTATATGCGTCGGTGTAAGCATCGGTATAAGCGTCCGTAAAAGCGTCGGTATATGCGTCGGTATAAACGTCGGTATATGCGTCGGTAATCGGTTCTGCTGCATCCCGCCCTGGGTGTACCGACGGTTATTCCGATGACACTACAGGGAGTACCGTCTCTTATACGGACGACCATACCTGCAAAATATTTTTTGGGTAGAATGTTTTGTCTTTTGCTACAGCAACATTACCATGATGTTGCTGAACAAAAGACAATACACTCTGCCCAAAAAAAAAACAAGTACATGTGATGTGTACTCTAATGACAACGGAAATATGATTTCATGAAACAGACACTACAACATATCGAGGGTATACCGAGGCTGCTACCGAGGAAAATGAACGGGAATGATGTTGTTTAGCAAAAGACAATACACTCTGCCCAACTGAGTACATGTGTTATGTACTCTAATGACAACCAAAACATAAATTTATATGAGTAAAAATGAACAATGATTCATGTACAAAAAGTCGTATATTCCATAAATGAAAAATGTACATAAGTGTGGCAAAGCACTTCCATATAGGAATGGAATACAAAATTATGGTACATCATTGCCACATGAATGCGATACGGAGATGCAAACTCTTTGAGCGCGATAAAGTCAGAGAAATCATGTAAAGGGAGAACTCGACACTTAAAATAATAATAATAATAAAAAAAAAGGAAACTCCGCGAAGGGGGATTATCGCCCGCTTTTGTTGGACTTTTCAAAGTTAAAGGCCGGGGAGTAGCCTCCGCCGAACCTCCATTTTTAAATATATATATATATATATATATATATATATATATATATATATATATTGAGCTAAAAAAATGTCGCCCGCGTCAACGAAGGTATCATTGACCCCACTAAGCAGGCGCATAAGGAGACCGAAAATCCAGAATCCATAAGGTATTGTGCGTAGATAACCGTAGATAAGGTAAAGAACCCTTGAATAGCACCATTGTATGTGTTTATGCTGACAATTGTTCTTCTATTAGATCCAAGTGTTGGGAAGAGATTGGCAATCTCTCTGGAGATGTCATTCTCACTGGTGATTTCAACATGGTCACCAACTCGGGAGACAGGAACGGTAACATAAATAACATTATTTCTGGCAATGAAAAAAATGTTTGGTTTAATATGATTCTTAAGCATAATCTCATTGACTTATCTGTTAACACGGGGCATACCTGGAATAATAGAAATTATAGTAAATTTTTGTCTGCTAGACTGGACAGGATTTATATGAGTGCTAATAGGGCTCAGTCCTTTTGGAATTATCACTGTGTGGCTGACCCCTCCTTGCACCTGTCTGATCATATTCCCCTAGTTGCTAATTTTATGAGCAATAGCCCTAACTATAGAGCTGGCTGGCCTCACCTTGATATGTCCTTGATTAAAATCCCCATGGTGAAAGATCACATCAGCCTTATTTTTAAGAAGTATTTTATCAAGGGATGTTCCCCTTTCAAAGCCTGGGAGGAGGCAATTAAAGAAGTGCAGTGTGCTCTTACTATGTATAAAAGAAAGGCTAAGCTTTCTAGATATAAGAGAAGGATGATGATTATTAAGGAGATGGAGAACATGAAGAATTCTAAAATTCCTGACCAAATGAAAAATCAGAAGATCCTTGAGTACCAGGAAAAAATTAGGCATGAAGATTATCTTCTTGCTCATGGTGCCCTTGTCATGTCCAGAGAATTTTGGGCTGGTAAAATGGATAAGCCTAACAAGAATATGTTTGATCTTATGAGAAAGAAAAAAACCAGGGACTTCATCCCCCTGGTTAAAAAGAGTAATGGTGATTTTGCTACTTCTTTAGAAGAAAACCTTCAGGAGGCTGTTGGCTTCTTTACCAATGTTTTCTCTGTTCCTCCCAAGAGAGGGGACCACATCTGGAGTGCAAGAGCTGCCATTGCCCAGAGAAGGAAGAAAATGGTTCCTCCTGGCTTGGTCTCCCTCCTTGATCTCCCCCTCTCTGCTGGTGAGGTTAGAGAAACCATTAGTAAATTGAGGCCTGGTAAGTCTCCTGGTCATGATGGTATTCCCAATGAATTTTTTCAAGAGTTCAAAGAAATTTTGGTGCCCATTATTCTATGGATCTGGCAAGAAGCCATGAGGAGAGGAACTCTTTCTGCCTTCATTAATACTGGTGTTATTAAGCTGATTCACAAAAGAGGTTCTAAAGAAGATCTTAATAATTGGAGACCTATTTCCTGTCTGACTTCTCTTTATAAAATCTTTGCCTCCTCCCTTGCTAGAAGGTTGAGTCCTTTGATGGATAGTATCATTCTTCCTGAACAGAAAGGTTTTATTAAAGGTAGGTTTATTCTTGATGCTATCATTTCCATGTGGGAAGGTTATGAGTATACCAAGGAGATGAACATTGACACTTTTTTTTTCAAAATTGATTTTGACAAGGCTTATGACAGGATAGATTGGGATTTTATTCTTCAATCCCTTCATGACATTGGTTTGGGCAAAAGTTTTATTAAGTACACCAGCATTTTATTTGGTAATGCTCATTCTAAAGTTGCTATGAATGGTCAGCTTTCTACTTCTTTCAGGTTGTGTAGATCTATTCGTCAGGGCTGTCCTTTAGCTCCCCTTCTCTTTGCTATCACGGCTGATGCTCTTGGGTGGCTTGTTAAGTACTCTATTAATCAAAACTGCATCAAGGGCATTGAAATCCCCCAAGCCCATTCCCCCTTGTGTCTTCAAACTTTTGCTGATGATACTAATCTTATTATGAAAGCTGAGGATCTTTCTGCTGAGGCCTTCCTTCAATGTCTTAATACTTTTTGTTTGGCAAGTGGTTCTGTGGTTAATCATGCAAAGACTGGTTTTTATTCCTCTAATGGCTGTATTCCTGAATGTGTTAAAATGGCAGGTTGTGATATCATAAAAAAAGGATCTGTTTTCAGGTTGTTGGGCATCCCTATGGGCTTTGAAATCACTCAAGAACAAAGATGGAACTGGGTCCTGGACAAATTTAGGAAAAAAATTTTTAAGTGGATTGATTTTCAGAATAATATTGCTCAAAGAGCCTTTGTTCTCAAGCATTACATTCTTCCTTGCCTAACTTACTATTTGTCTTGTTGGCATCCTAATAAGAAACAGCTGTCTCATGCTATCGCTCTTGCTCGAAGATTTTTATGGGGTGATAATAAGATCCCCAAGGTGGCTTGGAAGACCTGTTGCATGAGGAAGTCTGATGGTGGTCTGGGTTTAATTTGTCCCTCCAAAATGGCTACTCAGATGGCAGCTAAGTGGATTTGTAGGGCTGTCTCCTCTAATGATTTCTGGGCTTGTCTCATCAAAAGGAATATACCTAAGTTTTGGATTGCAGATAATAAATGTTGGACTAATTTTGATATCTGGGATGTAGTTGTTTCTCCTACTATTTTTGTTCCAAAAGGAAGTATTCTTATCTGTAATTTTTGGAAGTCCTGGATGACAATTAAAAGGGAGTACAAACTTCCTGTTTGGTTTCAGTTTAACTTCTCCTTCTTATTGCAGGATTCTATTTGGATAGGTTGGCATGACAAAGTAACCAGTACCTCTTCACCTATCAGGTGGAACAAATGTAGAAGGAAGGGATTCAGCAGTTGGAAGGATCTTATGAACAATGGTAATCTTATTGATGATAGTCAAATTTTAAACAATGATACCTTGTCTGTTGCCTGTAAACAGATTCTGCAAGACAAAAAGAAAGTGCTGATGGAAAAGTTGGATGATAACATGTGGGAGAAGCCTGTCTATATTGCTGATGTCTCTCAGGATATGTTCAACAACTTCAAAAGGACTGGCACCAGCAGCAAGCTGCTGTTTGGAAGACTTAACAGGAAGTGGTCCCTAACCTGGACCACTCATCAATGGAGATACAGATTTCAATGTGTGTGGGCCTTTCCTCTGGCCATTAAACACTCCTTCCTTCTTTGGTTGATTCTTCACAAGGGAATATGGACTGGCTGCAAGGCCAGGAAATTTAAAATTGATGCAGGAAACTGTCATTTCTGTGGCAAACTTGAAGATTTGGATCACCTTTTTTTCAAATGCAAGAACTCTGCCAGATACTGGAAGGTGTTCTATCTGTATTGTCAAACTGCTGGAACTAAACCCCCTAACTCCAGAGCTCTTCTTCTTGGAGAAGCTAATAGAATGGACATTGTGATTTGGCAGTTGCTGAGAGCTCACATCCTGTGGGCTATCTGGAAAGATAGGAATAGTAAAATCTTTGATAAACATTGTAAAGATCATTTCTACCCTTGTATTTTGGGAATGATTAGACTTTTAGATTGGTGTCTCAGGAACTCCAGTAAAAATGTCTTAGGTGATGTTAACCAGCATACTTTGATCAAAAAGTATCCTTGTAATATGTGGAGGTCCAAATTACTTCAAGCTCATTCTGTATCTAGAGATAATATGGTCACATTTATCAGGTGGCATATTGAAAGACTTATATTGTAAGTGTTTCCTTCCTATTGGAAGGAGCACTGCCCTGTATTTTCTCTTGCATCAATTTTAAATTTCTTGTTTCTTCAAAAAAAAAAAAAAAATTGAAGGGTTTGGTAGACCTCCAGAATACAACCACCCTGCGGGCCATAGGCCATTTCAGACACGTCTAAGCACCTAGTTGAAAACAACCAACAATGGTTGCTGGCATACAATGGCCCATGAGCCAGTTCAATTACTTTGTACAATCTTGTAGCTTTCCATGCAGAGTTCTTAGGACGAAATGATCAAAGAAGGTTTGATTGGTGGCAATGCTTTTAGCGAAAGTGAACTCATTTTTATGAGACTAACGATTCAACATGAACTCTATACTTCTCAAGCTCCTTGTTCCTTGTTACACATGCCTAGATCATACGTGGGCAAATTGTTGGATCGAGCGCCTTCCAATAGGCCTACTCTACAAGCTATATTCTTATTTAATAATCATATATTCATTAATAATTCTTCACTAGTGCCTTCGGGAAGTCCTTTCCAAGTGTCATCTTGAGACAATCTAATCTCTCCTTTGTAAGATAGGCGAGGTCCCATGGGTACTACACCCCTTCATCTATAGAGTTGTTCCTTCAATCAAACTAAAGCTATAAGGGACATTAGAGAACCATCACCTTCGTACATCTTGAGAGCAATTTTGGCTCGCCCAAAGCCATTGGTGCTTGATCAAAACTTTTTATGCTCATGGGTAGGCTCCACCCACGTTTAAGCTGATGATGCCATTGCTTTGGGCTCCCTTCCAAACAACACTTTTTGTTCAATCTTCTTTTGTTGTAGCTAAATAGGCCATTGCAATTCATTTTATTATAGATATACATGGCACCCTTAGTGGAGGAGATGAATGTATGGAGAAATCCAAGAAACACCTTGCTCATAGAAAACCCTCTCAGCTTGGACGCTTTCCCTTGAATAGTCATGTCCTCTAATCTAAGGAGTGAACTTTTCGGCATATGAAACCAAGAAACTATCAGACATTGATCCACAGGGATCATTGGTCCACAGGGATCAATTCACAATGATCCATAGGGATCAATCTATGTGTGTGAGGGACAAGGGACAGCTAGCCAAGGTCCCAAGCTCGGGGGATACCTTAAGGTACTTTGGTAGTAATGGGAACTGCTCTGATACCAATTGTAAGAAATTGTGAAATTGCTTGAATGATGTGTGTGACTCTCCTCCCATCCATATATACCCTCTTCTACTCTAAAAATAGCAACGGTATACTCTATAAATAGTAATGATCTGGAATAGTCTAGTGTGAACATGTGGCCATCATGCAACACTTATTCCCATAGGAGAATGGAATAGTTAAACGGAAAGGAAAGGTTTGTGTACCAGATTCCCGGGATTTGAGAAGAAAAGTCATGCATGATAATCATGATGTGCCTTGTGCAGGACATCCAGGTGTTGACAAGACAATACAGCTTGTTAGAAGAACATTTTGGTGGCTTGGGTTAGCCAGAGATTTCCACAAATATGTTCAACAATGCTTTATGTGTCAAGTCACCAAAGCAGAAAGGAGCAAGACACCAGGTCTTTTGCATCCTTTGCAGGTTCCAAATCATAACTAGGATATTGTATCCATGGACTTCATAGTCGGATTACCGCGGACCCAAAGGAAGCGGGATACTATCTTAGTTGTGGTAGATCGATTGAGCAAGATGGCTCATTTCATACCCACACAGGAGACGATAGAAGCTCCACAGGTAGCGGAGTTGTTTATTCAGCATGTCTTCAGATTGCATGGGTTACCGACATCCATAGTTTCAGATAGGGATGTCAGATTCACAGGACACTTCTAGAAGTTTGTATTTGACAAATTGAAGGTGTCATTAAAGATGAGTAGTGGTGATCATCCTCACACAGATGGTCAGACCGAGCGGGTCAACCAGATTTTAGAGGATATATTGAGGGCATGTGTGTCTGAGAGACAGACAGATTGGGATAGTTATTTGCCTCTAGTTGAGTTTGCTTATAACAATAGACCTCACAAGGTGACTAGTATGTCTCCTTTTGAGATGAATTATGGAATCCATCCCAATGCTCCCAGTACCATAGGAATGCCAAAGAAATGTCCTAGTGCTTCAGAATTTTTAGCAAACCTCCAAGCAAACTTAGAAATAACTAAAGCCAAGATGCAGCAAGCAGCTGATAGGACGAAACATTATGCTGATAGAAAGAGATCTCCTAGATCCTTTGAGGAGGGAGACAGAGTCTTTCTTCAAGTACAGCCAGATCTACTTCACTTTCCACAGGGAAGTGTAGTAAACTATCCCCAAGGTTTTGTGGACCTTGGAAGATAGTTAAAAAGCTAAGTGAAGTTGCATACCGATTAGAGCTTCCTCTAGATTGTCGAGTACATCCCGTGTTTCATGTCAATAAACTTCGGAAGTATATTTCTAGGGAGGATAATCTAATAGAAGGTATTGTTTCTTTGCAAGAAAGTAATAGCACAGATCATTCTCTAGACAAGATATTAGATCGGAGACAGAAACGATTGAGGAATCGTGTCATCCAAGAGTATCTAGTAGCTTGGAGAGGATTACCACTTACTGAATCTACTTGGGAATCAGAAGCTCTAGTTCGCAAGTACTTTCCCTCATTGATCATTGAGGACAATGATCTTTAGAAGGGGGAGGGAGTGTCAGACATTGATCCACAGGGATCATTGGTCCACAGGGATCAGTTCACATTGATCCATAGGGAACAATCTATGTGTGTGAGGGACAAGGGCCAGTTAGCCAAGGTCCCAAGCTGAGGGACAAGGGCCAGTTAGCCAAGGTCCCAAGCTAGGGGGATACCTTAAGGTACTTTGGTAGTAATGGGAACTGCTTTGGTAGTAATGGGAATAAGTGTTGCATGATGGCCAGATGTTCACACTAGACTATTCCAGATCATTACTATTTATAGAGTATACCGTTGCTATTTTTAGAGTACAAGAGGGTATATATGGATGGGAGGAGAGTCACACACATCATTCAAGCAATTTCGCAATTTCTTACAGAAACACATAAATAACCATGCATGAAAAAGGAACATTTCAAATCTCTTCTTGATGAAGAAAACAATCTTTCTTATTCTCATCCATGAAGCCCATAATCGCTTATTCAATTGACTTCTATGCCCCAAAAGTTGAGGAGGGTTCGAAGGACCAAAACACAACTACTCCTCTATGTTTTAAATCCAAAAGATAAAAGGAATCTATGTTTTCTCTTAGATCCGAAAGGTAAAAGGAATCTATGTTTTCTCTAGGTCTTAAAACGTTGTGCCATTGATACTCCTATGAAGCTATTTGAGTGTAAGCATCAAAACCATAGATTAAGATTGGTGATGCCAAGTTTTCCCTTTTTTTCAAGAGAAAATATAATCCTTTCTAGATTGGAGTGCCCTAAACGAAAGGCACATTATAGAATAGCCAAGTGCACACAAAACTTGAATGGACATAGTACGTCCTCTAGATTCTCCACTTGAACCTTTTTAGCACAGAGTTCGAACTTTTGAGCATTTTTATCGTCAATGTCATTTGTACGTCAAGAATCTAAAAGCCTTGTACGTTTGAGCATTTTTGTCGTCAATGTCATTTGTACGTTAAGACTCTTAAAGCCTTGTTATCTTATCAGATGGAAAAACTAGGCTCTTTGTGCAATTATGGATGATCTCATTGGAGGACTTAAACGACCTAAGAAAAATGTCTTCAAAAAGAAACTATGATAATATTCAAGAAAAACTTGGACCACTTTATGATAAACAGGATTCAGAAGGCTATTATTATAACAAAAAAAATCCAAATATAGAGGAAGAATGAGGAACTGTTTATGTTTGTGTCGTGACAATCTCTATGATATATTTGGTAGTGATGTCTATGAACACACATAGGAGTGAAGGAGCACTTTTTCTGCCCTTTTAAGAAGGTTTTCTCCCCTAGCTTGTATATACACCTATAACCCTAATGGGTCCGCTATTTCTATCATCCACTTGGTACAAGAATGGCTGTTGTATTGTTTTTTCAAGATTCATCTTCTTTTTTATGTTGTTCATGTATTTCTATTATCGTGGAATGCCAACAAATGGTTCTCAAGAAGGTCCCCTCTTTCTCTAGTGGATTGTCAACACCCTTCTAGTCATAATATCATGATTAGATGAAAACTAGTGAGCATACTCACGCGGACTAGGAGCTCAAAAAGGCTTTTGTTGCATAGCATCAAAATTTTAATTTTAGATTGTTTCCACCTTTGAAAGCACTATGATGCTCACTATGAAGGAAATCTCATTCTTTTGTGCTAAACATATACATATTTATTGGCTTACCACTACAAGTGACTTCAAGTCAGAAACTAAACTAGTAGAGCTCAATCAGGTGTTTCTATTTAGGGTTTTTGAAAACATTCAATTTTTTCCATCAAGGTATTTAATCATGGATCATGGCTGAAAGATATGATGTATGCCATATTTATGGTTTTTAACATACATTAATTCTTTTTGGCATAAAGGTATTTGGTCATTAGCCATGGCTAAAAGCAATGATGTATTTTGTATGTTGGTTGTTAAGGATAAGATGCAGGCTTCTAATTACCATTTGTCGACATATATGATGCTTTATGTATTGATACGAAAAGGCTTATGGAATTGCCTACACCTAAAAGGACAATGGTTCAAGGTGCTGCACATGGTATTGAACATAATGATCCTCAAATTTTTTGTCATGTTGTGGATCCTAGTGAAACCTACTATAGAGAAACTTCCTTGCGATGGTAGAGATTCACAGGCACATGCATTGCTAGCTTTGTTTGTCAAACATCTCATTATTCCTCACATTCAGTCGTAATACATTGTATGGATTGAAGCAAGCACCACATGCTTAGTTTGAAAAGATAGATGCCTATTGTGCAGCATTCCATGCTCCATACATTTGTCCAAGCCTTGGTTAACTCTCATGCAAGCTCATTCATCCCACATTCAAGGAGATTTGTCCTCAACTTATATAAGGAGGTCCTCAATGCACTCCCAATAAGCTCGTTCACTCAAACTCTTTGAAAGAGTGCTCGCACTCTCCTCATGGAGTCTCCATGCTCATAGAGCATCTTATGTAAGTCATTTTTACTTTATTTATTTCATCATGTTTTTATATCAATCATTTATTCCTCCATAGTTTGATAGCAATATGTTTGTTAAGTAACGTAGGAGTAGTCTTCCATCCTTTCAAACATGGTATCAGAGCATATATTAATTGGTTTCCTTCTGAGTTATGTTTTTGTTATCTTCATCAAAAGTATGTATTTCCTTGTTATTCCCTCTCTCCCTCCAATATTTTTTTCGTTAAGAATGATAATTAGCACTATTCCCCACTAAGGAGAGCCAAAATCTAGAATCCATAAGGTATTGTGCATAGATAACCTTCAAAATTGAAGGGTTTGGTAGACCTCCAGAATACAACCCTACGGGCCATAGGCCATTTCAAACAAGTCTAAGCACCTAGTTGAAAGCAACCAACAATGGTTGCTGGCATACAATGGCCTATGAGCCAATTCAAATACTTTGTACAATCTTGTAGCTTTCCATGCAGAGTTCTTGAGACGAAATGATAAAAGAAGGTTTGATTGGTGGCAATGCTTTTAGCAAAGTGAACTCATTTCTGTGAGACTAATAATTCAAAATAAACTCTTTACTTCTCAAGCTCCTTGTTCCTTGTTACACATGCATAGATCATACATGGGAAAATAGTTCGATCCGGCACCTTCCAATAGGCCTACTCTACAAGATATATTCTATCTTAGTAATCATTTACTCCTTAGTAATCGTTCACTAGTGCCTTCTAGCAATCCTTTCCAACTCTCCTCTTCAGACAATCTAATCTTTGCTTTGTGAGATAGGCGAGGTCCCGTGGGTACTATACCCCCATCATCTTTAGAGTTGTTCCTTCAATCAAATTCAATCTATAAGGGAGATTAGAGAACCATCACCTTCGTTCACCTTGAGAGCGTTTTAGCTCTCCCAAGGCCATCTGTGCTTGATCAATATTTTCTGTGCTCATGGGAAGGCTCCACACAGATTGAAACTTGTAATGCCATTGTTTTGGGATCCCTTTCAAACAAGACTTTTCGTTCAATCTTCTTTTTTTGTAGCTAAATAGGCCATTGCAACTCATTTTATTATGGATATAAATGGAACCCTTACTAGAGGATATGAATGCATACAGGAATCCAAGAAACGCCTTACTCATAGAAAACCCTCTCAGCTTGGATGCTTGCCCTTGAATTGTCATTTCATCTAATCCAAGGAGTGAACTTTTGAACATAAGACACCGATGAAAGACATAAATAATCATGTTTGAAAAAGGAACATTTCAAATCTGTTCTTTGATGAAGAAAACGATCTTTCTTGATTTTCATCCATGAAGCCCATAATCGATTATTCAATTGACTTGTATGCACCAAAAATTTGAGCGAGGGTTTGAAGCACCAAAACACAACGATTTGTCTAGGTTTGATCATGAATTCCTTTTCCTCATCTGATTTAGGGGAATCATCCTTGCAGAGTTTCACATATGTGGGTAAATGTGTACTCAATGCCTTTCCACCATGCATATTGAACTTGTGAAGTACTTTGGATATGTACTGACTATGAGACAAGTATATGCATCTTTTACTCCTACGAGTAATGCGCATGCCAATAATATGTTTAGAATCCCCTATAGCCTTCATATCATATGTGTGACTCAACTTCTTTTTTAGAATTGACAAGGCATAAGAGAGCTTCCCAACAATAAACATATCATCCACCTAAAGTATCAATCATATCAAGCTTCCATCTAAACATGTCTTGTGTAGAGACAATGATCCTCATTGCTTTGAGAATAGCTTTGAGACTTCGTAAAAGCATCAAACTTTTGGTACCATTGTATAGGGACTATCTAAGTCCATGCAAGCTCTTCTTGAGCTTGCAAAATAGAATTTCCTTGCCACGAACTACATAACCCTCTGGTTGTTCCATATAGATCTCATCTGTAAGATCTCCATGCAAGAAAGCAATTTTCACATCCATTTGGACTAGCTCTAAGTCCTCCATTACAACGAATCCAAGAAACATATGTAGGATAGTCATCTTGACCACTAGAGAGAAGAGTTTCTTGAAATCAACACCATGTTGTTGCTTAAAAACCTTTGCAACAAGTCCTACTTTATTCTTTGGAGAAGCACTATCTGATGTGAATTTCAGCTTATATACCCATTTACATGGTAAAGCTTTCTTGCCCTTTGGCAAAGGTAGTACTAATCCCAAGTACCATTCGTGTGAGTAGAATCCAACTCACTCTTCATGACTTGCTCCCACTTGACATGATCCTCTGTCTGCAATGCCTCTTTGTAGCAAGAAACCTCACTAGCACATGTTAGCATAACAATATCTAAACCTGGAACATATTTATCAAGTGGATATGAGACACATGTAGAGTGTCTCAATGGTTTCTGAACAAGAACATTTGCAGAATAATATGATCGGACATTCTCGTGAATGTCTCTATGTGCAACATTTTTATGCATGCTAACTAGAGGACTAGTATCCTTCAAGACCACTCTTCTCAATTCAGCCTCCTTAATGGGTTTTTTATGCATCTTAGACTCACTGAAAATGGCATCACTATTTCTGATTAGTGACCTTGTTTTAGGATCCCATAAGCGATATCCAAATTCTCCTTCTCAACCATATCCAAGAAAAATGCATTTCTTTGACTTTTGGTCCAAATTTTGTCTAAGTTGCTTGGGTATATGAACATATGCTTCACACCCAAAAACTCAAAGACGATCATAATATGGTAGCTTCCTTGTCCATAACTCTTGTGCCACTTTCACACCTTTGGTAGTACTAGGTCAAAGGTTACTCACATGAACTAGAGTAAATACTACTTCTACCCAAAAGCCTTGTGAAAGGTTTGCATGATGCAACATAGAGACTAATTTGTATTGAATAGTTCTATTCATCCTTTTATATGACAAGCTCTACACTCTCTACAAATTCCTCTAGACTGGCAGAAAAGGTTGAATTGATGTGAGAGGTATACTCACCTCTATTACCTCAACGTAAAGCTTTCAGCTTAGTTCCTTTTTCAATGTCAACCGAAGCAAGCCATTTTCTAAAAGTAGGGAATACCTCATCCTTTGATTTGACAGGATATACCCAAATGTTTCTAGTAGCATCATCTATGAAAGTGACAAAATAACGAGAAAAACCTAATGACCTTGTGGGCATAGGACCACACACATCTTTATGAACGAGATCTAAAGGATGAATTGAAGAGTCAATGTGCATTCTATGAAAAGTTTTGGCTTTCTTTCCATATTGACAATGCTCACAAGACGAAAAATCAGAGAAAGGTAACATAGGTAAGTAGCCAGAACAAGAAAGATTTTCCATTCTACCATGAGAGATATGGCCCAAACAACCATGCCAAATACAAGCCATAGGGTGTTTAGTAAAAGCTAACAATTGTTCTTTCTGTGATACAAATAACGGATGAAGTGAGCCAACTTTGCTTCCTTTTGCAATAACCATATTGCCCTTTGATATGCAAAAGGATTTAGCATAGAAGACCACCTTGTAACCAAGGTCATCAAGTTGACCAACTCACATCAAAGTGCATGATAACTGAGGTACATGGCATACATTATGCATAGTGAATTTTGAACCATCAATGAACTGCACAATGACATTTCGAATCCCCACAATGTCACACTCGTAAGACTTACCAAGTCTCATAGTGCAAAGAGGCATTGCTGAATAATTAGAGAACCATTCTATATGTGGTGTCACATGGAAAGAAGCACTAGAATCTAGGTACCACGTGTGAGAAAGAGAATCAGTTATAAGAGCCTCAATTGGCACAATCAAGTGTCAACACATCAGCATTATCAGAAATAGCATTAATTTCTTCAATCTTCATAGTCGAAGTAGATGCTTGAGGTAATTGTTTAACATGCCCATCAACATTTTGGCCTTTATCTTTAGCATTCTTTAATGCATAACAATCTTTCTTCATATGTTCTTTCTTATGAGAATAATGGAATTCGACATCCCTCTTCCTTGATTTACTTCTAATCTTATTTCATTGAGTATTCTTTTTATTGTTCGTACTCCTGCCACATTGCTAGTTCTTTCCTTGGTAAGAATCACGAACATTATATATATCTCCACTTTGAGTGCCAACCATAGATATTCTACGAATCTCCTCACTCAAGAGTGCTCCACATATGTCATCATAGACCATTTTACCACCAAGTGTACTATTGCTAATAGCTGTGCAAAACGTATCCCATGATGATGGCAAGGTGAATAACAACAAGACGACTTTCATTTCATTATCCATATCCATTTTCTAAGCCTCTAATTGGGAGAATATATCATCAAAGTCATTTAGATGAGCAACAAAACTATCTATGTCCTTCATGCAAAGGTCACATAACTTTCTCATTAGATACACTTTATTTGATGTCGTCTCTTTTTCATATGTATTGCATAAGTTCTTCCAAAGCGCCTTCGGATTTTCACAGTCTAATACTCTAAAGTAAACATTATCTACCAGGTGCAATCGAATGGTAGACCTAGCCATCTCATCTAACACATCCCAATAATTTTCATCCATGTGAGGAAGCTTGTTGGAGATTCCTTTTACTAGCTTCCATTGTCTCCTTTGAATCAACACATCTTTAATCTTATTCTTGCATATAGCAAAGTTTGTGCCATCAAATTTTCAAATCTCAAAATGGTCTTGGCCCTGCAAGTTATAGCTCCTCCTCGGAGCACTAGCACTAGAACCTGATCCACGAGATGTGCATGAGACCTCTGATGCAATGATGGTACACAACTGAATAGAATGAGAATGGAGCTAGAAGAGTCCCAACACCACTAGAGCTCAAAGAAGGATGACCAAGCGTCAGAGCAACTATGAATGAAACTTCTAAGTTATTAGTGGTTGCACATTCATAAAAGATCGATCAATATACATGCACTATGCAAAAGATCCTTAAGAGTTCATTGATATAGTGCAGTAGTTAAAAGAAGAAAAGTTATATTTCTTTAATAATGATCAATCTAAATAGATCCAATTGCAGTTTCTTTTTGGCTGATTTTTGTTAACCTTTGCTCCCTATGTAACTTTGTCTCGTAAGATTATGGTACATAGGATAGGTTGTTAGGGTTTTTGGGGTGGTAAAATCCTATAAATAGGATCCTTGATATTTCTCCCACTCCTACTACTAATGTAATGTGTTAAACCAAGCCAGTGAATTATAGTACTACTCCCAATATAATCTTTTGTAGTATTTTTCCTTGAATGATATTCAATCCTAATTCTACACTTCATTGTACACTGAGACTTTGCAATCTTTACAGATTGTCACCTAATCTTATTGCCGCTTCACTTCAACAGTTAAATGTTATAGCTTCCTTACCATGTTCAATTATAGACGATAGCGTGAATAATTACGCAATTAATTTAACATTCAAAGATACTAGAATATTTCACTGACTATATTTTGTAGATAATCTTAATAGTAACTTAACTTCAATCACCACTCTCAATACAAATAATCAACTAGCAAAGAATCAATAGTGATAACGAATTGAATAGTTCGGCGAAAGTTGTCAACACCATGATCCTCCTATCGCAAATGGATTCTATGGACTTGCTGTGCTAGTCTCACATAGATGCGACTCTTCTTGTATTAAGTCATAGATAAAAGAGTACAATGGTTGGCCAATATGATGTTTCACGAAATTATGGTCATTCACAATTGATGGAACCAACGGCCTAACAGTAGCATGCACGATGGAGTTGAACGCTAAAAAAAGAAAGTCATAGACTAGGCCGTGTATGTATTGGGTGTGGGCTTATTCAAAGCTTCACTTTATTTTCTTCCGTAAAGCTTTCAATAATCTTGATACATGTTGTGCATGAAGAAATTGGGCATTTGGGCTTGAAGACCTTGCAACAACAACTTTATCAATGATGGATTGACTCTACTCTACCAAAAATGATTCCTATAAATAAAAGTTATTCTTTAGAGCTGCACGACATCAGATTCTACTATCTTTGACTTCGGCTTCAATCCTCTCCCGCTTTTTAGTCTAAGGATTGAGCATATTTTCATTATCTATTGTTGTTGTGCTTCAAATTTAGTGGTCTCTAAATATGCCTGTCTTTCTTTTTGAGTGGCCTCTAACTCCTTCTTCAAGTGTATAGTCACTCCGATTTCCTCAGTCAAAGCTTGAGCTTTTTGGGATAGTTACTCGTTTGTAGATGCCATCTCTATTTCTGACTAGACAGCTATGACATTGATTTCTATGTAGGCTTTCTCCAACAGAGAGGCTTTTCGGTTGTTTCTTCCAAGACTCCATCACTTTTATCTAATGCAACATTCTTTTCTACTACATTGTAAAACTCTCCCAATTCTTGATCTTTATCTATTACTTGCTACAATAGTTGTGGTTCATTTTCTCTAAGGCCAAGAATTTCTTCATGAAGAGGAGCAATATCTCATCGAGTCATGTTAAGATTGTGTGGAAATTCTTTTGTTATCATCCGCTTCTCTACATCTAGATTCGATTGTAGCACTCCACTTGCCTAGATGAGGTATTGTCCCACCTTGGCAATATCATAGATCAAAGTGTCGAGGGCAATTTCCATCTGTAATAGGAACAAGGGATAGATAGAGAGGGCGGCAGATGAGCCGTGCACCACTTCAACTTTGGTATAGTTGGGTGGATAGTAATCATGGGAAGTTGATGGTGTTAACAGAGTAGATGTTTTGTCACTCAAATCAGCGTCTAGGGAACAAATGGGCACACAAGGAACTATCGGGATGATGGGTTGAAGAATGGCGAAGCAGGGAGCTTGTGCTTCGGGGACTATAACAACTGCAATCACGTGCGTTGGGATCTAGGTGTCTTTGAGGAAAGTTATAAGTTCATCAATTACCAAACAAATGATCCCCTTCGGAGGAGAGTGCAGAATGGTTTGCAAGACGAGAGCACTGCCCTTCGCTAAGTGAGTCTCTTGAGCAACAACAATGATTTGTATTGCACCTTCCTCAGCACATTGAAAAAAAACCACGAGGACCTCAATGATGGTTGACACTTCCTTGTTGGTGAGGATGATCTTGATCTCAACATGGGCAGAAGATGACTTGGAATTGGGAGTGGAAGCAACAACTATGCAACTATGCTCCTTGGGAAAACAAATAAGCAATGAATCATCATCATCCTCCTCATCTTGATCAATTTGGGATGAGGAAGCGACAACAATAAGAAGGGGAGGAATGATGGATGATGGAACGGCCAAGGGTGCATTGGGAAGGCACAAAAAATCATGCAACAGATGGGTTCATGGAAAATCTCCTTTGGCTAACTATTTTACAACCGCATGGCATTCCTTGTGAATGTGAGAGAAACAAAGCATGGCCAAATTGGTCTGATCTCATGCAACCATTTCAAACAAAATACATAGGGTGTGAAATAACTTAATTGCACTTCTAGAGGTTAATGGTGATGAGTAATTGGAGGGCATGACACTTCGGAGGTGGATGGAAAATAATGTCATATTCATTGGAGGATTTTCAAGGGAATAGAGAGTTCATGGTTTGTATAGGTAATTGGGTGACCTGAGTCTGACCCTTGTTAGGGACATTGAGACAGGATACAACAATGTCAACCATGATGGAAGTCATATAGAATGACTCTACAAGAGGCTAGGAAGTGACGGATGTGGAATAGTCAGTTATGGCTTGGGCAAGGGTCGTGGAGAGGGGGTGTGCCGACACTATATGCCATGGAAACTCAAAACAAGGGATCAAGCCTCATACTTGGAAGTACTCGGTAAGCTCAAGAGACATACTATTGCCGAATCTAGCGAGATGTGTTGAAGGAGCTGGTGGATAGATTCCAGAGATGAAGTGGTGCTGCGAAACCTTGCTTCAGACCAGCCAAGAATAGGTTGTGAAAACTATAGTAGAGCCCTTGAGCTTCCCAACAATCACTATTAATCACCTATGTGCTTTGGTACATTATCCTCTAATCAATGGATCAAGACAGAGGAGTAGACACTGCAACTAGTGTCAAGACTTGCTATTTTGGTCTCTACATATGTTCAAAAAAACATAACACAATTCTCAACCTACTAGCAATTGAATAAATTCCTTTTGAGAGTTTCTAACTAACTTAGAGAGGTACCAATCATGAGTTAGTTTAATAAAAATAATCATGTGTATACTTAGATTGGTGCTTAGCAAGTTTAAATATTAGCTCGACATTTTTGGGGTGCTACAATATGCAAACCAGTGAGCAGAAATGTGAAGATAACTCGAGATTGAGAAAATCAATAAGAATGAGACTTTGTAGCTATAAATAATCGAGTTTTTTGAATCTATATCACTTTAAGTCACATCAAATGATCAATTTTGCAGTGACAATAAGCTTAGGGAAGTTCATGAGATGATCATAGTAGAGAAGTGAAGTAGAGAAGTGATCAATGTATATGTATTAAATCACATAGAAATACAATGAAATTGGCAATGTGTAATTGCACAATGTAAGGCTAGTGATGCAGGTATGGAGTGATCTCTCTAATCTCAAGAAATCCCTCTCAATTGGTCTCCAAATAGAGCTCTCATCCATGCAATATTTTGATCCAATTTTCTAGCTAGAGTTGGAGCCAACGTTTGAATTGAATTTCAAGTTCTGACCATAAAGTGACTCTTAAACTTTAGGGTTTACCTTCTCATCACTCAACTACCAAGAATTCTAGATTTGTTTCCTCTTAGCTTCACGTGGGATTAGTGCAATGAACATATGCACTTTTACAAGGATAAAAGTCCAAGTATGTAGGCTTGGATTCATTTGCACCAACAACTTCCCCTCAAGCTTAACGTGCTTGGTATTTATTTCTCTTTGATTCCCTACAATCCAATCATCATCTTGAACCTGTTCATCTTACTTCCATCCAACGACTTTGTGAGCCTATGCACGTTGCAAATTGGTTGATACATAGGGCAATTGGATGTCCTTGCTAAGTAACTTCTTTCTTACATAATGATAGTGCACTTGAATGTGCTTAGTCCTTGCATGATATATAGGATTAGCAGCCAAATGAAGTAAGCTATTGTTATGTCTAAAAAACATTGGAGTATAAGCATGCAATCCCAATTCAGTGTGAAGTAGCTTGAGCCACATAGCCTCTTGTGTTGCATTTGTTAAGCCTCTATATTCTACTTCAATTGATGACAATGCTATAGTTGGTTGTTTCTTTGATGACCATGATATTATCTTTGAACCTGGTAGTGAATGGATAAAACAACTCTTCATTTATGGTACCCTTTACATACTTCAAGATCCTTTTGGCAGCTTCCAAGTGAGGTTTTCGTGGTGTATGCATAAATTGGCTTAATGTATGATAACATATGTCCACTCTTGTTAGGGTTGCATAATTAAGACACCCAACAAGCCTTTGATCACATATGATGTCTTCAAGTAGTTCTTCCTCATGAGAGCTAAGCTTATGATTAAGTTCCATGGGTGTACCTACACTTTGAGTGTTCTCCATCTTGATTTTAGCCAACAAAGCATGAATTCACTTCCTCTGAGTCATAAAGATTCCATAATCTGAATATACAAGTTCTAATCCAAGAAAGTTTGTTAACAAACCAAGGTCATTGATTTTGAACTCTTCCATCATCTGATATTTGATTTTCGTGATGCCATTAGCATCATTCCCTATAATGATAATGTCATCCACATAAACACATAAGTATATAACTTCTAAGTTAGTCTTCTTTATGAACAAAGAAAAATCTACTTTGCTACTAACAAATCCTTGATCCGGAAAATATGTGACAAATCTATGGTTCCAAGCTTTAGGAGCTTGTTTTAAACCATTTTCCTTAGCTGGCATACATAGTCTGGTTTGTCCTTGTCTTCATACCCTGGTGGTTGAGCCATGTAAACTTCTTTTGAGATCCATCCATTTAGAAAGGCATTTTTAACATATAATTGATACAAGTTCCATTTCTTTTGAGCACCAATATTTACTAGAACCGTGATTGTTGGCATCTTAGCTAGAGGTGAGAAGGTCTCCTCATAATCCACTCCATGGGTTTGAGCAAACCCCTTTGCTACCAGTCTTTCTTTATACATGTTGATTGAACCATCTGCATTCTTCATGATTTTATAAATCCACTTTGATCCAATTACCTTCATGTTTGGTTTCTTGGAAACGAAATCCCAAGTGTTATTTACGTGAAGTGCATCAATTTCTTCCTACATGGATTCTCTCCATTCTTCCTTCTTATTGGCTTCTTCAAATGAAAAACGCTCTTTTGACCTAGAATCGTTTGTCATGTATAAATAATGCATGGTGACTAATGATGTATCATAGAAATACCTTACGGGTTTTGCACTCTCCCTTTGAGATCTTCTAAGTGCGTGATTGGATGACTCTTGAACCTCTTCCAAGTGATTGTATTTTTTCTTGCCCTTGGACTTCCAAGCTTTCAAGTCAATCTGTTCTTCATCTTCTAAGTTGACATCTTCTCGTATTTGTGGAACTTTTTGAGTTAGAGTTGGAAAATCACTTTCCAAGTCATAAGGTAGCTTTATCGTCTTGCACTAATCTTGAAACCATGAATTATTTGCATCAAACACCACATCGTTACTAACTAGGAATCCTTTGTTAGTGGGATTGTACAACCTATATCCCTTCTTGTTTTGGTCATAGCCAAAGAATATACACTTTTCAACTTTTGGGTAAAGCTTCCCTCTAATTTGTGAGGGTATATGTGCATAAGCAATGCACCCAAATATTTTATAATGGTCAAGAGAAGGTCTCCTACCATTCCATGCTTCATAAGGTGTCATTCCATCCAAGGACTTGGATGGACTCCTATCAATTAAGTATGTGGCTATGGAAACAACCTCTGCCCATAAGTAGTTTGGAAGTTTCTTTTTATTCAACATTGATCTTGAAACCTCTACTATTAGTCTATTCCTCCTCTCTATCACTCCATTATGTTCAAGAGTGTATCTTGTTGTGACTTATCTCTTTATATTTATGTCCTATAAGAATGAATCAAATTCATGTGAAAAATACTCAACACCTCCATCAGATCTGATCCTCTTCAAGTTTCTACCTGTTTGGTTCTCAACCAATGCCAAATACTTCTTGCAACAAGTGAAGACTTTGTCTTTATGCTTCATGAAGTAAAGGATTGTCCATCTACTAAAATCCTCTATGATTTAAACATAGTACCTTGATCCTGAGATTGATAGCTCTCTCCTAGGACCCCAGACATCTGTGTTCACAAGCTCCAAGTAGCCTTGATACATGCATCCTTTTCTATTGAATGATTGCCTATAAGATTTGCCAAATTCACAAGCTCCACATTTGTAAATCATGTGTTGCTAGGACACATTTGGAATGCCAAGCACACTTTGATCCCTGCATATCTGTTTTAGTGTCTGTTGGCCTATATGACCTAGCCTTTTATGCCATATCTGTAGTTCAGATAGGGTTTGATCTTTGTAATTGAAGAGTGCAATGTTTATGGTATTTTCAACTTCAAATGTAAGGAGTTTACCAAATTTCTCACCTTTTGCAATCCTCATGAAGCCTTTCTGAGGGTCTTGCACATATGCTCCATGCCTTGTGAATCTAACCTATAAACCCTTCTCAATAATCTATCCATCACTGATTAGGTTTTTTGTTATGGTTGGAACATATAATACCTTACTTAAAAGATTCATGTTACCATCAGAAGACTTGACATTCGCAATCTTCTTAACAGAGTGTCTAGTTTCATCACCTCTTTGCACTTCATGCTGCCCTTTCGGTTGTTCAAGATGAGATAGCAATGTTACATTTCTAGCCACATGATTGGAAGAACCAAAATCAATGTAGAAACGATGCTCATCATCTTTAACTTGCTTGGATGTCATGTTCATGATCAGTAGAGAATCTTCTTGGTCTTCTATATAGTTGTTATAATATCTTGTACCTCTAAAGCCTCCTTGATAGTTGTTGGTGTAGCCTTGGTTGTAGTTCTGATGATAATTTCTTCCTCCATTGTTGAACCTGCCTCTAGATTGGCCATAGCCTCCTCTATGGAAGCCTCTTCCTCTCTGATTCCTTGAGTTCTTGAAACACTCATCTCTGGTGTGATTGGTCAAGCCACAGATGTTGCAAGGTGAAGATTTGTATGATCTCCCCGTGCCTTGTTTTCCTCCTCTACCCCTTCGTCTAGTATGTCTTCCTCTTCTTGTGAAGTTCACTTGAGAGGTACTTGCCCCTTTCTCTTTCTTTTTACCTTTTGCCTTTATCTTTACGTTTATTTCTATTCGTGTAAAGGGAAGAAGATTCATTAACTCTAGAGTTTTCTCCATTCTTGTTGAGCTTTGTCTCATGTGTGAAGAGTTATTCCATCAATGTGTTGAGTTCAGGTATTTGCATATCCATATATATGTCCATTGTTGTGGTGAAGGATTCCCACTTATCAACACCCTTGATGACATTTATGATCTGCCTTACTATCTGCTCCTCTTCTATCTCTTCTCCAATGCTCCCAAGTTGGTCAGCCACATCCTTCATCTAGGTTACATAGTGAGCTATGCTTTTCTCTAGTTGCTTCTTCAAGGTTGTGAACTCCATGCAAAGCTGGTTCTTCCAAGATCTTATATTTGATGAGAAATATAAAGAAAGTACTTCCCAAGTCTCTTGGGAGGTCTTGCAATTCTTAATGTGATGCAATAAGAAATCAGATATTGAGTTAACTATATAAATCCTGGGTAGAGCATCCTTTGCACACCATGTCGTTAGCCTTTCTTGCTCTTCTCTTGTAGGTTGATGTTTGTGTCTCAATATTGGCATTTCCTCATCTCCAAAGATTTATTCATATAAGCTTCTTCCTTGGAGATAGGCTTGCATCCTTAGGGACCATGATGGATAGTTGTCCCTGTCCAATTTTTCAATGAATGATCGAAATCCATCTCCCATTTTGCTTATTGTTGCTCTGATACCACTGTTGAAGGAGATGGTGGATAGATTCCAGAGATGAAGTGGTGGTGCAAAAACCTACTTCACACTAGCCAAGAAGAGGTTATGGATAGTATAGTAGACCCCTTGAGCTTCCCAATGATCACAAATAATCACCTATGTGCTTTGGAACATGATACTCTAATCAATGGATGAAAACAGATGAGTACAAATATCAACTAGTGTCAAGACTTGCTATTTTGGTCTCTAGATATCTTCAAAAAAATGAACAGAGCTCTCAACCTACTAGCAATTGAATAAATTCCTTTTGTGAGTATCTAGCTAACTTAGATAGCTACCAATCATATGTAATTTCAATAAAAATAATTAAGTGTAGACTGAGAATGATGCTTAGCAAGTTGAAAGATAAATCTGAGATTATAGTATGCAGACTAGTGAGGAGAAATGTGAAGGTAATAACTTGAGATTGAGAGAAGCAATGAAAATGGAGCTTTGTAGCTATCAATTAGACAGTGCGCGGAATCTATAACACTTTAAATCACATCAAATGATTAATTTTGCACTGCAAACAAGATTTATGAATTTCACTATTCTAAGATGATCATAGTAGAGAAGTGAAGTAGAGAAATGATCAATGTAAATGTATTAAATCACATAGAAATACAATTGACATTGGAAATGTAATATTGCACAATGTGAGGGTAGTGATGGAGCTATGGATTGAGCTCTCTAATCACAAGAAATCCCTCTCAAATGATCTCCAAATCAGGCTCTCATCCAAGGGAGATTTTGATCCAATTTTATGCTAGAGTTTGAGCCTTCATTTTAACTCAAATTTGAGTTCTCACCATAAAGTGATTCCTAAACTTTAGGCTTTACTTTCTCATCTATCAACTACCAAGAATTCAAGATTTGAGTCCTCCTTACTTCAAGGAGGAATCAAGTGCAATTAGCATATGCACTTTTACAAGGATAAAATTAAATTGATGTTTACAGGGGAAAAGTCATATGTGACTATATCATATACATGCTTATTGTTCAAGTATGTAGGCTTGGATTCGTTTGAACTCAAGAGATGCAATAGGGATTTCATGGCTCCTTATGTATTGTCAAAAGCTGATGTTTCCTATACACACTCCGATAATCAACAATATAAGTTTAAAATGGGAAGACAATCTCACACAAGAAGATTTATTGTCTTTAAGAATTAAAAACTAAAACAAGGGAATGAGAATTTAAAAGAGGCTAATAACAAACTAAAAGCATCATGTTTAAAGAATAAAATTTACTTTGATTAGAGACATCAACTCAGGCCATGACCAATAGAGTGTGGGGATTGAGTACTCATTTATGATAGTACTTTTGAAACCCAATATGATGCATGATGAAAATTAACTAAATGATGGTTTGGTCCATATGTTGTTGTTTTTTGTGTTTGTTACATGTACATATAGTTTATGAGAACCTAACAAAACTCCCTTAAGAAATGTAATTGCAGGTAAAAGGATTAAGCTATTCAAAAGAAGGTCAAGCAATGATTACAAGTAAGATGAAGACTTCTTGAATAAAGATGATGAATATAAAACATGATGTTAATCCGGTGAAACAATTCTAATCTTTCTTTATTTTAATTTCTTTTTTATGCAATTCATGGTTAGGAATTTGCATGTTTCTGGTATAAAAAGTAAATGGTTAAAATTATGTAATCAAAGAATTAGAAATAAAACTAGGGATGTGTATCTAAGTTAAAGGACGTATGATTGTTATGAGGATAGGAGAACGGAAAACGTAACTTATGACTCTTAGTAGAAGTAGATCTATTTCATACAAGAAGGCGTCAGAACTTGTATAACTATGTTTGCTTGCCCAATTATACTCATCTATGCTTATGTATGTATTTTTGTGTATACATTTCTATGTTCTTTATGTAGGAATAATATTGGAAGAATATGTTTTTATTTATAGGCCTACATTAACAGTTAATTATATATTAACTATGATATAAAAGTAAAATTAATATATGAACACATTCATAACCCTGATATTCAATATGAATATATATTAATATAATCTATATACTTGATTTCAATATAACCTAAAATATTGAATTTAATAAAGATGGTACATTGAAAGTAAAGAAAAGTCCAGACGTGAGTATAGGGAAGTGTGTGTTAACTATTGAATGCATGAGTTAAAGAGTGGTGTATGTGAATTTTGAGTTATTGTGTGTGTGTGTGTGTGTTAACTACTATATGCATGAGTTATAAGTGTGGTGTGTGTGAATTGCGAGTTATTATGTGTGTGTTAACTACTATATGCATGAGCTAAAAGTGTGGTGTGTGTGAAATGTGAGTTAAGGAATGCTAGTGTGTGTGCATGTATGTGTGAATATATACATATACATATATATATATATATATATATATATATATATATATATATATATATATATATATATATATATATATATATATATATATATATACATATATATATGTGCACATAGTTTCCTATTTTCTAATATCTTTTTTTACAGAGCATTGATGAGCATTTACAAGCAGTTGAGATCCGGAGATTGCAGCTTCATATGTGCTACTTCTTCCACTTTTCCTAAATCAATTTCTTTAAGCTTAGCCTTGTATTAGAATTTAGGAGAATTATCTTTGCACTCTTACTTATATTTGTATAAGTTTATTTTTCTGAAGTAGTTTTCATTCATGATTAGGACCATCAAGAAAAAATGTTTTACTTAGTCCACATCAAAGATTACGCAATTGGTGCACCATTTGATCAATCATCAATTTATACTTTTATGTCTATGTATTTATTTCCGATGCCTGTGGTTAATGAGTCTACAAATAGGAATGCTATCTCTTCATCTTTGATATTTGCGTTTTTATTACCTACACCTATAAATAATACCACTCAATCTAAGAAGAATGTAGGTAATATAGAACTAGAAGAAGAACAATTCATAAAAGATCGCATTACTAGCAAAACCTTAGTATCTTTGTCATATGATTATGGCATGTCTAGGTATCAAGCCGCACACAGGTATGGTCAATAATAATTCATTAAACTTGAACACATCTCTTGACCTAAGTGCCACTAAGTGAAAACCTGCCATATAGTTCAATAGTTAAATAGATTGATCATAGACATTCTATAGACTAGGCCAACAGAATTTAGATAAACACTTCTCACAGCATTGAACCACATCTTACATCCTAAAGCACACTAGAAAACACCCTGCGTGTAGTCACCTAGTGAGGCAATGAAAAATTCGGTTCTAATATGCTGGATGGTGTCTAGCCACACCCGATATCTAGTGAACCCAACATAAACCTCGACATTTGGTGAACATCGACATTGCGTGTTCGATTCACATCGAGTTCACCAAATATTTAGAGGTGTGGCTAGAGACCATCAGATAATGGCCAAAATATCTACCATTTGCTTCATGGGCTGATAGGATGCGATACATGAGGACACCTCATTTTATGCCTGCTGAATGCATGTATTGTCAAAAGCCGATTTTTCCTATACACACTCAGATAATAAATTGGATAATTTTGAAATGGGAAGACAACTTAACACGAGAAGATTTATTGGCATTAAGAATTAAACAATTAAAACAAGGGAATGAGAATTTAAAACAGCATAGTAACAAAGTAAAAGCATCACATTTAAAGAATAGAACTTACTTTGATAAGAGACATTGATTTATGCCACGATCAATAGAGTGTGGGGATTGGGTAATCCTTTATGATAGTACTTTTGAAACCCAATACGATGCAGGATGAAAATTAACTAAATGATGGTTTGGTCCATATGTTGTTTTTTCTGTGTTTGATATAGGTACATATACTTTATGAGAACTTGACGAGACTCCCTTAAGAAATGTAATTACAGGTAAAAGGATCAAGTTATTTAAAAGAAGGTGAAGCAATGACTACCAATTAGATGAATACTTCTTGAATGACGATGATGAATATAAAGCATGATGTTACTTAGGTGAAACAATTCTAATCTTTCCTTATTTTTGAGTTCTTTCTCATGCGATTCATATTGTTAATGGAAATGAGTGTGCATCTATAGGAATTTGAACAGGTGCTTTTCTCGATCTAAAATATACACACTTTACTTGCAATGCAACACAAAAATGGTGCAAAAAAACATGGTTGTAGAAGGAATCTAATAAAAAGAAAATCTGAATTTTATGCTTTGACTGTCATTTCCATTATCTTTGATTGGATCTTTACCTGCACTCATAAAATAAGGCAAGTAGTAAGAACATTCAAACCAAACTACCATTATATACATATATGAAAATTAACTCAAGAAATGATCAAAACCTTTATTGATGAAGTTTTGTTGAAGAACAACTCCATTCTGAATCATCACTCCTTGCTTGCTAATCCAATTCGTGTTTTCTTAAAAAAAATCACTTAAAAACTATTAGACATCCCATCATATTATTTACAACTTACATACCTTGCTCAATTCCTTTTAAAACCTGTGTCTGGACCTAAATGTTGAAAAACATGATCATAAAACACACATATATGTACATAATAGATCATAAGTTAGAATATATCATTCACCTTTATTTATGTACAATAGCAATCTTTAACTCTTAACTCACAATCCTTTGGTCTTATTCAATTTAACTCTTATGGATGCCCATAAATCAAAGCTCTTGTTTGGTCCACGGGTTCGAAAAATAAGTAATCACGAAATAGGTATCAATCTCTTCTTCACTTAATGGATTATCTTTGCTTTGTTCTCGAACCATTTCGTGATACATTCTTGCTAGAACTCTCTTTTCTTCTTCTTTAATATGTGCAGGCATAGGGAACAAATATGTGTACAAGAAAACGTAATACGTGGATGGGTCAAAAGGCATACTCTTGGCTCGAGCTAGTTCTCTATTTTTGGCATGGTCTATAGGTCTAGCCCTAGGCCTATTTCGACATGTATCCCTGATTCAGTTTGAAGCTAATCTAGTTGATGGTCCTTCCTCAATTATTGTTCTATATGGTAAGGGATTTACAAGCACGGGGAGTAAGTACTGAGAAATAAAGGCATCGTCCGGAGGTTGTACTGAAGATGTATTTCTAGTTTGAGTCAAAGCTTTCTTTCTAGCTGAATTTAAATTTGCATTCCTATCTCGAATTGAATTCCTCCGAGATGATGTCTCCACCTCATCAGAAAAGTTCCTTCCCATAGTTAAATCACAATTCTTTATCTATAACTATAGGTGCACCTACAAGGAAAGACACATTAGAAATGATCATGCATGTAATTTTTATTTATGTACACTAACATGCATTCATGTTTACAAACCTTAATTATTCAATATACAATCATGACTTTGCATGCACACATTATTTCATATTCAATTATTCTTCTTATTTATTTACACTTTTGATATTTACATACCCATATACTTATATTCTTTGGTTTCCATTTTTATTTATCTTTCTTCTCCATCTTGAATCTCTTCTGCAAGCTCCTCATCTTCTTCATCTTCTTCCTCCTCTTCTTCTATCATTGTTTCATAATCCTCATTTTCTCTCCTTTTAGATAGCTTAACTCTTTTCCTAGCAATCTATTCCTTTAACTTGGTTCCATCCAGTTCCCTGAGCAAGTATGTACCATTCTTGAACACTTTACATATCACATAGGGACCAAACCATCTCCTCACCAATTTTCTTCGGGCTTCATATTGCATATCCAATGAGCTATCATAGACAAGTACCGAGTCTCCTTCATTCAACTTTTTAGTTGTTTACGTATGGGACTTGTCAAATGCAATCTTGTTTCTTTCTCTAGATACTCTTAGCTTAACGATAGGTTCTTCTAGGAGATTTCTCCCTTTCTCTAATTGAAGAATCTGCACACCTAGAAGATCTTCTCTCGACATATCATCCCCCCAAGGCAAAGAAGTCCATGCTAGAGCATGTGACTCCGTTGGCAAAATAGGTCTCTGACAATACATTAGTTGTGCTACCATGTATTGAGTACTCCTAGTGCATGTCATCCTGTCTGCCCATAAGGCAAAGGGAAGGTATTTTGGCAAATTCTTTATCTTTCTCTCACAAGCCTTAGCCAAAGCTTTAATAATCAGGGGGTTGTCGTTGCTCAATTTTCCTGTTGGCTTCAGGATTGTAAGTAGTGGTGAGCGATAACAGAATACCATATTTTTCAAAGAAGTCTTAGGCTTCGTGTGCATCAAACTCACCTCTATCAGCGACTATTTTCTCAGAGCTCTTCCTTCACATGATTTTTCAGGTCCTCTCTTTCTAGTGCCATATATCTCATCTATTGCACCCCTAATGGCATTGTAACTAGATCAACAACCCACATATAGTGGATATTAAGAGGATATGTTGGATAAAACTCATCTTTGTGTCTAACATTCGAGTACACCTAGCAAGTTTTACAAGCGGCAACATATGTCTGGACATCTATATACATCTAGGGACACCAATATCTTTCCTTTAACTTTTCATAAGTCCCTTGAAAACCCTTATGTGTGGCCCATAGTGAGCTATGCATTTCACACATAATTTTGTATCCCGTTTCATCGCACCGAACAACTCTTTGAGCTATCTTAACTATTCCCATCTTTTGCTTCCAAAGTAATCCATCCTTTAGGAAATAATTGCATGACTTTCTCCGAATGGTATGAAACTTTTCTTTTCTCCAACTAGGATCAGGAGACTTTATGCTTAAGTAGCTTCAGATTTCATTCCACTCATGTTCATATTCATCTTCATTGAATCTTTCTGTTATTCCTATTTAAACTTCGTAAGGTTTCTCCTATTTTCGTTCCCGCTTCCTAAGCTCTTTCGAATTCCTTCTCTTGAGGACCCAATACTAGCCTCAATCTTTTCAATCCGATGAGTAGGCTCTTTTCTATTCAGTCCCATAGATGCTTCGTCTAAGTCCGAAGTATATACATGCGAAGATTAAAAGTCCAAACCTATCTCTTCATCATTGGAAATCATCGAGTCTTCATTTTTGTATATAGCTCGTGATAGCATATCAGCTACCATATTATTCCTCACAGCTATATGAAGAAACTCGGGGTTTAGCAACTTGATGTACACTATCCATCTTAACATGGTATTGTCTGTAGTGGAATAGTTCACGATCATTCCCAATAAATGGTAAGCATCTATTTCCACCACCACATTGACCCTGATTAAATATTATTTATCATTCTTTAATGCATTCACCATTCCCTAGAGCTCTCGCTTAATGTGAGGGTAGGCTATCTGTAGAACATTTAGTACTTTAGCTCCAAATCGAATCGCATACCTTTTTCCCTCATCATCTTCTTGTCCATTGACCCAGCCTATACCCATCAAACTCGTATCTATGGTAATGTAGATATATTTATTGCCATTATAATCCGCTTTTTTAAGCAGCGGTGCTTTTGGAAGAGCCTTCTTTAATTTCCTCATAGGTTGAGTATGGAATTCCTTCCATTGAAATTTCTTCTCTTTTTGAAGCAATTGATAGAGTGGGTCTACAACATGGGCAAAATGAGGAATCCACACAATGTAGAAAACACATGCGGCAAAAAATCTCCTCACCTCAGTGATTGAGGTGCATACCTCTTTCATGTGTTGAATGGCATCTACTTTCCCCATCAAGAGTCTAATCTTTATCTTTTTCCTCGCAACCTTTAATAGGGACATCATCAATGAGTGATCAAATGCGGAATAAAATCCCTAAGAACCTTATGCATACCATTCATCATATGTGCCACTGAGTTCCCCATGCCTTCTAGCAAAGTGCACATGTGCACGAGCCCATGTGGTGTCTTCTTAGTCGTCAAGTTGTGACTCTCGAGGGCTAGCTAGAATTGGTCATGCTCAGAGTGCCAAACCCCCATCCAATAAAAAGATCTTCCTGCAAAGGCTTCTGCGTAGTCATCTATGATAAGCCAAGTTCCCATATTTTTTGTTTTCACCTTATTTAGGGGCTGTAGATCCTAGATAAATCTCAATGACCTATTTTTCTTAAGTACATTGAACCAACAATTAGAATAGGGAGCACTTCATGGCTCAAGAATCCCCATTCTAATCTTTTCATTCAACAGGTTGGTTAACTTTGAAATGTGAGCTTTTGGTACTAGAATCGGTCAAAGATTCCAAGGTACATGTGATATTATGAAAATTATCATTGGTGTCACCATAGATGAATCGACACACCCAATTTCTTGGGCAGTAAAAGAAAAATTCTTTCCATGCCTGAATATCATCTCAGAAAATACATTCTTCTCTTGTTCACTGAGGAAACCATCTTTTTCTAACTGAATTTGCTCGTGTTTCTTTAGTGAAGTTGTGACCTATTTTTCTTTTATATCTAAGAGATGGCTGGGTTTTTGGACCATCCATAATTTTTTTACTATTTTTAGGAAGCAAAACTGCAATTGGTTTAGTCTCTTTATTGACCATTTTGTATTTTGTTTCAACGAAAGCTTATTTTCCTTTTTCATCTTGCTCAAACTTTGCTATTTCCTTGTCCATGGAAATAAAAGTGCATTCGAATCACATAGTCATTCCTTCCTCCTTCAATCAACTCTTGCACATCAAACAATGTGTCTACAAAAGATATCTCATCAAAGACTTCGGAGATTTCCTCATCGAAGTCGAGCACTCTACATCTATAAAAAAATCTCTGAAGATCCACTATGTATTGTTTTTCCCACTTTTTTGTCTCAAGAAAAACGTGAAACTGAAATGAACTTGTTGAAGAAAGTTCTATGAAACTCGATATGAACATATTTACATTCCGGATCTTTTCGCTATCCAAGCTTCCATAGTCCCGATTTATGAAAGCTTTGTTTAAAAATTTAATCTTCAAGTTCTTTGAGATAGGTCTTGACCGAAGAGAAGTTCTATTCGTGACATGGTCCACACAAACCATCATAAATTGGACTGCTTTCTTTCCATCCTTGCTTCAAATTCGTCCATGAACGTAATAGGATCTAGGTGGATTTACAAAGTGAAAATGAATTCATATGGCACAATCAACAGGTATAAAACAAGGCTAGTAGCAAAGGGGTTTGCACAAACCCATGGATTGGATTATGAGGAGACCTTCTCAGAGTGTCTTAGATTCCAACTATCAAAGTCTTAATAAGTATTGCTACTTCAAAGAATTAGAAATTATACCAATTAGATGTTAAAAATGCATTTATTAATGGACGGATCTCTAAAGAAGTCTACATGGCTCAAGCACCAGGATATGAAGACAAAGACAAACCAGATTATCTATGTAAATTAACGAAGGCACTCTATGTTTTAAAGAAAAATCCTAGAGCTTGGAACCATAGGTTTGTTACACACTTGCAGGATCAGAGATTTACACCAAGCAAAGCACACATTTCTTTGTTCATTAAGAAGAATAATTCAAAGGTTATTTACCTATGTGTTTATGTGGATGATATCATCATTACAAGGAATGATGCCAATGGCATCAAGAAGATCAAAGCTCATATCAGCTATGCAACTCTAACAAGCGTGGATATATGCTTTCCAGTAAGTACATTGAGTCAATTCATGCATACAACAAAAAAAACTCACATGGAAGCTGCCAAAAGGATCTTAAAGTATCTAGAGGGCACCATAAATGCAAGACTATTTTATCCATTTACATCTAAGTTGGATATCAAGCTATACTTTGATGCAGATTTGTCTAGCTCAGAAGATGATAGCAGGAGCACCTCTGGCTACTTATCTTTTGCAAGGTCTAAGTTATTTTCATGGTCATCAAAGAAACAACCAGCTATGCAATTGTCCTCAAATGAAGCTGAATATAGGGGCCTAGCATATGCAACACATCAGGCAATGTGGTTAAAGCTACTCTACGCAGATTTTGGGTTACATACATATACACCAATGATCTTTGCAGATAATACTAGCTTACTACATTTGGTTGCTCATCCTATGTGTTATGCAAGAACTAGAACATTGAAGTGCATTAGCACTATGTGAGAGAAAAGCTACTTAGCAAGGACATACAATTGTCCTATGTGTCTACAAACCTACAATGTGCAGATATGTTGAATAAATCTTTGGATTGAACTAAATTGAACAAGTTCAAGATGATGATTGGACTACTGGAGATCAAGGAATGTTGAAGCTCAAGCATGTTAGCCTTGAGGGGGAGCTTTTGATGCAAATAGATCCAAGCCTACATACTTGGACAATTAGCTCTTCGCTTCTATGTACACACATGAAGTCACATATGAATACCCACTTATAAAAGTTTGGTTTTATGCCTTGTAAAAGTGCGTATGTAAAAAAGGAACTTAAATTCACCTGGCATTTGGAGGATCAATCATGGGGCTTTTGATGGAGAATTGATGACAAAGGAAGTCCTAAACTTTAGGTACACATTTTGGTAGAGTTTGAAATTCAAAAGTTGAAAATTGGCTCCAACTTTAGCTATAAAAGTGACTCAAAAAGTTGCATGAAATTAAGCTCGATTTGGAAGAGTTTTTCATAGGTATTGTACTTGGGTATTGAGCTCCCACCATAGCTCTACCATTTCCCTCATATTGTGCAATCATTCATCTCCAATATAATTGTACTTTATGTGCATTAATACATACATGTTGATCATGTTCTCTTTTCTCTACTTTGTCAAGTGCTACTCACAATAGTGAATTTCTCAGAGCTATTTCTTAGTGTGTATCTAATCATTTTCAATGATTTAAATTGCTATAAGTTCATCAGACAATGGTCTAGTTCAATATTGCGAATTTGCATGTTGATTGCTTCAACCATTTTCAAGCAATCTTTGAATTACTGCTCTTTGGTCTGCTATTTGTTCACCTCCTAAAATGTCAGGATACACCCCAGACTTGCTAAAGATCACTCTCCTTGCCTAGTTGATCATTTTGAGTGCAAGGACTTGTGGAAGTTAGATGCTCAAATTAATCAGATATTCCCAAAATGATTTATTCCAATTGTTTGTGGACAAAGAGAACTGTTCATTTCTCTGAGCTAATATAGTAACCAAAATAGAAAGTTTTTGGTTCAAGGTCATTGTCAATGCTATCTGCTTAAATCCAATGATTTGAGATTAATCTTCCAAAGCTCTTAGGTGATTAGTTGTACTTGCTGGAAAGGTCAAGGGGTCTACTCCACACTCCTCAACTCAACTTTGGCTAGTGTGAAGCAAGAATTTGTAGCACCATCTCATCTCTGGAACCATCTCCTAGAACACTCTTCTCGACTCAGGATATTTTTGGTCTTTCAATGTAAATAGAAATTGTAGTATTATTGAGTTCTTTTCATCTCAACATCTACCTTGTTCATATGAAACAGCTCAAAATTAGTGATATGAATAACTATCATCATACTTGTATTCATCTTCAAGGGGATAATCATGTTCTGTAGAATCAACTTTGCAAATTACAAGTAGATCTTTCTACTCGTAGAGAGGAGCCTTGTGCTCTTGCTGAGCACTGCTACTAGGAGTCTGAATTGACTCAATGTTTTAAGTGTTTTTTATAAGAATCAATCAAAGATAAAGACCTTGCAATGAAGCAAACCTTGATTATGCAAGGGGCTAATAATGAGAACCTACACACAATCCTTGAGCTAGAGCAAGAGATGATGGTTCTGAAGGCATTGTTGCACAAAACTGAATTTAAATTGTAGGGATGAGCATAGGAGTGGGAGCTTCTCTAATAGACTATCGAAGCTCCACATGAAACCAACATTGGATCTCTATTGAATTCTCTCAACTCATAGCTACTGCTTCTACTCACTAGGCGGAGCTCCTACACCTCTACAGCTGGATGGAACAAAGTGAGGCTGACAAAGCTCATGCACCCCTATAAGCACAAGCACAATGTCAAAGGTGTAGTTATATTCTTAAGAAGTATTTCTACTTGGAGTAAGAATTCGGCATATAGCTAGTCAAAGCATAGATCCAACTAACTTTATCCAATTCCATCTCCAAGAATTAAACGTCGGCTAAATAAGTCCTTTTGGATCCCCATGAGGTCTAGAAGCTAGGCAAACAATGATATAGAAAGTTGAGCAGACTTTTGATGAAGAAAAACATTTTTAAGGTTAGAAATGAGGAAGAATAGGAATAACCTTTTTAAATTGAACTTCTTCAGTAACCCTAGTGATAGGTGATCACAATAGTTTTTTTTTTGTCTTATTATTTGTTGATATAATTTAGTGAATAGTTATGACCAAAAAGGGAGGATTGTACTTTGTAAACATTTGCAAAATAATGAGAAGGTGTAAGGGCATGCTTAGACAAGGTAACCCAACCACCTAGTGTGTGTCAGTGTCGTAGGCCAATGGTGTGGCAACATGTTGTTCTATGCAACTATCAAGTTTGGAATTTTCTATATTATTTTGTCTGCTCATCTGCCTAGTTATCTATGTATGATGAATATAGTAGAGGATAATTTGGTGTCTAAGTTGATGGAATTTAATCCCTCAGAGTTGGACATTATAAGTGAAATCAACCAAATATCTAGGTCCCTTAATACACCTTTTCTACCACCCCATAGAAAAACATTATTCACCGGCCTTACACTAATCCAAATCACCTATGCTTTTATGTTGTTCATGAGCTCTCTAGCAAGCAATAGAACACCTCAGATAGATTTGATGAGGTCAGTCAACAACTTTGTCCAAGAGAGACTATGTAAAGATGTAGGATATGCAAAAATTAGTGTTATAGAGATACACCAATTTCTCTCCATACAAAAGTGATTTCAAGAAGCTTGCTTAGGAAACATAAGATAAATATATAAGCTACAAAATGCACTTTAAATCTTAAGAATTCAATATGTACACAAGGAGTTACAACTTCTATAAGAAGACTATGTTTATACCTACAAGAGATTAGAGGGGATGTGGGCTTGATAGTGCCTCCTTACTCCTCTTTGCATGTAATTTCTCCTCCTCAAGGTTTTTCCTAGCTTGGAAAGCTCTGTTTAAGCTGCTTGAGCCTTGGATGACTCTCTCCTTGAGCCTCCTTGAGTATATGCCTCTTAGTCTTCAATGACCTGCAAGACTCCCATGCGTTTGATGACTCTTCACCTCCTTTTATAGCTTTTGCATGCCACTCCCAATCTTTCTACTACCTTAGGACTACCTTGCTTCACTTGCCCAATCTTTAGACCTTCGTAAGTTATCTAAGGCGTGAATTTTTTTTGCACATTAAGGTCTTTTGACCACGTTGTCCACGAGAGAGAGAGAGAGAGAGAGCGAGAACCGTCATAGACAACGCGCACGAGAAATTCGGAGAGAGAGAGAGAGAGAGAGAGAGAGAGAGAGAGAGAGAGAGAGAGAGAGAGAGAGAGAGAGAGAGAGAGAGAGAGAGAGAGAGAGAGAGAGAGAGAGAGAGAGAGAGAAAGAGAGAAGTCTATGGCAAGGTTGACATGCACAGACTTCAGATCGTCTTTTCCGTATCAACAAGAGAGAGAGATGGTGTTGCGTAGCATGTATCATGTGGAAAGGTTAGAACAGGTCCATGGCATCGCATAGAGAAGTTCGGGAGGATTATGACAGATAGAGAGCATTGGAGGCTTGGCCTTGATCCAAAGGCGACAGAAGCGATGGAGATCCACGTGAGAGAGAGAAACTGCATGCTGACGCTGTAGGCTCACTGGCTCTGGACATAGATCACATGATAGGAGTCGGTTGCAGCACGCATAGATAGTGGAGAGAGAGAGAGAGAGGTAGAGAGAGAGAGAGAGATCCGGTGCTTATTAGCTACTCCATGTTGCAGACAGAGTCAAAGACAAAGAGATATGCTAGTGGCGAGTCTCACGACGCGTATGGGGAGAGAGAGAGAGAGAGAGATAGAGAGATAGAGAGAGAGAGAGAGAGAGAGAGAGAGAGAGAGAGAGGGTGATGGATAGGTCCGTCAAGGGTTAAGAACTAAAACAAAAATGGTGAGAGAGAGCGAAGTATTATCAGAAATGATTTTTTTTAATAACTTATCAGAAGATATGATTTAAGGGTCAAAAATTACCATTGCAACACAATTCAAAGTCCACCTTGGCTACATAATTTATTAGTACATGACAATTCAGAAGAACTTGATGTATAAGTATTTGATTTCATTCAGTGGAGGGAGGAAAAGAAGTATTAAGAAATCATGCATATGTTTTTTCTCCATATGAGTATGTGCATGTCATTCAAATAAGTTTAGTGTGTTTTTACCATGAAGTTGTCAGTGTACTAACATGATTTTGCCCCTCCTCCTGGATTTTTTCTGTGGATCTTCTCTCTAGATTGCGGTTGATTGTTGGACATATTATATGAGGTTGCGGTTGATGATTTCAGAGATAATATGAAGTGAAGAAAGATAGTGAAGATTGAAACCAAGCTCACCTCGTGGATTGTTTATGTGGATCTTCTCTCCAGATTGATGATTTCAGAGATTATATGAGGTGATTGCGGACTATTGAAGTAAAGAGAAGAGAAGCTATTGCCGAGGATAGTTGAAAGGAAGCTTTGTTTGAAGACCAAAGAAAAGAAAAGTTTTGAAGACTACTGAGACTCGTGCACGCCTTCTCGCACTCTAGCGGGAGGCCTACCTTATATTTGGCCGATCCGCACTGTAGCGGCGGCGTATTTGTATTCGCTATCCACACTATAGCGGATTTCTATATCACCCACCTGCACTCTAGCGGGCATCTCTGTATTACTGAGATTTTATTGGACGACATCAGCTACATTTGCATCGTATCATTGAGTTCGTCTGCACGCCGATCCGACAATTTTCATGATTTAGCGTGGTACCTAGATCTTTTCGTTCCTCACGCCTACGATCTCACGTGTACGCACGCACATTTGTCTCTTCCAAGAGAGGGTAGGGGCCTTACAACGATCGCCACACCAAAGAGAGGGCGAGGTGCCCAGTGCGCAGATGCCGCTCGCCAGACAGTGGGAACGGCGCACACCAAGGGATGATTGAATAAGAATCATAATGAAAATGTATGAGAATGACCAAGACTAATTGAATCATGATGATGATAGTTTATGGTGAATGATGATGATGATGATTTAAGATGATGGATGATGATAATGATGATTGATGGAAAGATTGATGATTGATTTATGATGATTGATGATGGTTAATGATAATGATTGATGATTGATGAATGATTAGTGATTGATGATGACTGATGATTGATGATGGATGGATGATGATGATGAGTGATGATTGATGATGGATGATGGTGATTAATGATGATGACTAATGATTGATGATGAGTGATTATGATCATGATGAACTGATGTTGATGTAGGAGGATGTCGATGATAGTGAGGATGATGCTGATGAAGAACAATAGATCAAGAGATTGAAGAAAAGCTGGATCAAACAATGATGAAAATGAAGACAAATGACCAGGTGAAACGTTTCTGATTTGAGTTCTATTTTCTTTCTGATATAGCCTATGCATTGCATTATTGTGTACGATAAATATACGTATGAGTTTCAGAAAATCATGTAGAATGAAGATAACAAATATCTATTATGGGTTTGCATGAAGCATGAATGACTAGGAATGATATGAATGGAATCAGTTAGCGAACTAGAGACTTTTCGGAGTGAAAGCTTGGGAGTGTGAAGGCATGCCTAGATTGAGTGCATATACATGCTGATCGATCTGAACACTTAGTGAGTGGGATTCTTTGGGTCCTACTATTTGCTTCCTATTAGATCTTACCTCCATTTTTTTTATAAAAAAAATTATCCTTTGATTAGTTATAGTGAAAAAATGCCCAATGGGCTACATCGAATGTGGGCTTTGGCCTATGTACATCGGAATTCAATGGAGAAAGATTTGGTATGTACCCTCTCCGAGCTCACTAATCTTAGGCTACGTTAATGGGGAGGGGGAAAGAGGTAACGTGTTGGTAAATAATTCCACTTAGGTGTCATGGTGGACAACTCGTAGAAGGGGCCATTCCTCCATATTATGTGAAATTCCACCCACTGTAATATTGCTGCAGCTGAATTTCCTTTAATTTCTTCCGAATGACCCCGCAAGGTATACACCATATCTAGCCAAATTGCCTTTATTGCTTCCACTGGGGGCGTTTCCTTGCTCTCAAATACCTTAGTGCACCTATTCTTCCATATTGTTCACATTGTTATCCCACTGAGTAGTTCCCACCACACCGCTACCTCCTCTTTGTAACTCTGACATGAGAATGGATGCAGTGGAAGGCTGTGGACTATGCCTCTGTGGGTGCTTAATGCCTTGCTATGTCTAGAGCCTTCATATAGTATTGCCTCCGACGCTAGGGATGCCCATGCTGTCGATCCCCATGCCACCAGTAGGTTGGTATTTGCGTGTGAAAGGAGTCTCAGGATTCGCTTCCACACTTCCTACGCATATTTGCATTCCCACATGCACTGTTGTATTGTTTCCTGTTCATGACTGCAACAGGCATAGTGACGATTGTCGAATAGCCATGCTCCCACCACAATCCCTTTGTGTGCTATCTGCCATTGGAAGGCAGTTACCTTTCTTGTTTATGGTCCCTTCCATATTCTCCGCCACTAGTCATGGATGAATTCTCCATCAATTCCATTCGCTTCCTAGTTTATTGTTGCAGAGGGTGTATGCCCCACTTGATTGCGCTGCAATCTGCGTCCCATCTGTACAGTGTATTGGAAAAGCGAATGCTTGCCTCCACCTGCATTGCTGTGCTCGTCTTCCCACTCATACTCACCGGTGTCCCATTGCAGGCGGGCCAGCGGCTTCTTCCCATATGCCCAGATCCCTCTCTGTGCCTCAATCTTGTTCGCTGGTGGATCTAAACTCCATACTTTCCCACTTAGCGCGACTATTCTTGTACCATGGAGTTCGCCCTGCACCACTGGTTCATTTAAACCTTCCCCCAACCATCCATCCTCATTTACCTTGAAGCACTTGCTATGTCCTGCTTCATCCTTATGCCAAATATACTTTAACTCCCCTGCATTTCCATACTCCCCAAACCATCCTTACGCTTCGCTTGCGTTGACCGAGATTGCAGAGGAATTCGCAAGGGCTTCTTGCACATCCAGCCCCATCTGCCTCCCACCCCTGAGCTTTGAAGGGCTGTCGTGTTGATTCCATGCCGACCCACTAGCGAAATCCATATGTATCATGATTTATGAAAAACCTTCATACTCAAGCCAGGCTTTATATGTGTGTATGTTGTTAGCGCGCTAAGATGGGCTAGTAGGTGGGTGGAACCACCTTGGTTGGGCGAGCAAGGCCAAAGCCGTAGCTATTTTCGTCGTAGGCCTATTTTCATCGCAATCCGGGTGGATCGGGTCCGGTCGTGGCACACACAGGGTGTATGAAGCTAATGAATGTTGGAAGGTTTAAGGACATGAAAGTGAAATTAATGTTGAGTATGGAGAAGAGGGAGATGTTGAAATGATTATGGGAATAGGAATGTAGGAGTGCAAGTTAGATTTATGAACATGAATGATAAGAATGAAAGAGAACCATACATACGAATGAAATTTGGAAGGAAGAATGGTCCATTGAAGGAGCTTCTTAAACACTTCCTAATTCCAATCCATATGCATAGTCTTCTCTGGATGATATGTATGCATGACGAGAATAGATGGAACCCTTACACATAAACCAGTTTCGAATGGTCCAATATTGGAGCTTCTTATACACTTTCAGAAACTAATCAATATGTACGGGTATGTATGGATTATATGCATGCAAGTGAATTATGATGATGGATTTTACTCACAAGCTCAAAGAAACATCCTCACTGGTTCAACGCAATACTGCGGAGCCTTCTCACACATAGAAGAAATAGAAGACATGTAAAAATACTTAAGAGACTGAGAGAGGTGACAAGAGACAAGTGACAAGTGACATGAATTAAAAGAATTTGAATTAAGTTACATGTAAAAGATCGTCCTGTACGTCATGCTAAGCAGTCTACTGATCAAAGGTGGTTCCGACCCTCAAACCATGACAGTTCAACCGAATGTCACACGTAAGAAGGTGAGTTCCACTCCAGTGACCCTATGTCTGTCTAGGCTCGTAACGTCTAACTAAAGAAGTCTAAGACTCATTAAAATCAGCTCTAACTCACTCACACGCTCCACCGAGGGTGAGTCAAGATAGAGATGCTGGTTTCAAGAGCCTATCCTAAATTGGAGTTCTAACTTAAATTTGAAACTAGGTTCTATACTCATACTAGCTCACCTTGGATCCTCACTCGCTCAACCGAGGGTGATCGTCTCAAGGAAACCGTAAGCTAGCATGAGCCCTATGGATGCCTAACAATGATGCTCTAGGAGTTTGGAGGGGGGTTTATATAGTTTTTTGAATGAATTTGGGCCCTTGGATCTAGAGAAATCAACTCTCAACTCTAGGATCACTACTTTTGATTACAACCATTTGATTAATCAAATCAATGGCTTGGAATTGTTCTTTCTATCAAATCTAGTGTAAAGGAGTGAAATTTAGGCGCCCTCATTCTCCACCATTGGATCTGGGGATGATCTGGACCGTCGGATCAGTGCTGACATCAATTCGGATAAGATAAGCCACTATTTTTGGAGAAATGCTGCATTATTGATCTTTGATTGTAAAAAAGGTCTTCTTTTATGGAAAAAATTCGTGGATCCTCCTTCCTTTATGCTTTAGTGCATCTCCACCCTTGAATATGAGCTCATCTTGACCGTACAACATGGTTCAATCATATTTTGACATGTGGCAGACATTCAAGCCTTCAATTTTCTTATTCTAGAAAACTGCGGTGACCTTGAAAACTGGACTTTGTGCTTTTTGACCCTCCAAAAAGTCTTTGATGAAGATGAAACATTGTAGGACTATGTTTCCAAAGATCTCCTTCAGGAATATGCAGAAAAAACTCCCATCTGAATCTAACTTGTACAAGTTTGACTACATTTGGAAGCTTGCAAGGTGGCATTAAGGTGTCTAGGAAGCTGGGATAGCCTTGAAACTTTATACAAATATGTAGCCACATATGGTCTTTATACATGCCAAACCATATGGCTAACATAAATTTCTATACAAGAATTTGTAGGGTCAAACTAGAAAAAATACATTTTTACAAAATGAACATAGCATATCAATGTGCTACCAAATCCATTTTCTGCTGAAATTTGGGCTATAGACTGCCTTTGACAATCTTTACAAGTATATGGATTTTCATCTAATTTGGTGACAATGAAATTTTTGCCCTAATTTCCCAACTTTGACCAGCTTTGACCAACTTTGACCGCTACCATGGACTTTCTTGATTTCTTTGAAACTTTGTATGTGACCTTCCTTTGACATCCTTGATGCATCCTGGACTTCTCGGGGAATTCTGGCTACCTTCACCAAATATGTTTTTTTTGTAGGCCTTCACAAGTGAGAGAGGAGAGAAAATCTCGACGACAACGCTTTGATTTTGAAAAGAAAAACATAAAAAGTAAAAAGCGTTTCAAATGAACCCTGATACACTTCTGTTGGATCTTGCAGGTTGGCCCATCAAGAGGATGTGCATGTTTGGCGAATGTCGGGATGAAATCCCATACGGAAGTGTGCCTGATTTTTTTAAAGTTGATTGATTTTATGAGTTTTGTGTGGTATCTTCATTGAGAAAGTGGTAAAAATTATACATGTTTTGGCTGATTTGATTGACTATGCGATGCAAAATCATGTTACACATATATGTTAGACCTGTGTGTGTAAATATCTGACTTTTGACCCATAAATCCGTAGGTTTGAACCTTAAAACCCCCTGAAAACATGACTTTATCCCATGAAAACCAGACTTGAACCCTTGGAAACCCTTGGAGTTTATGTCCAAACTATAAATAAACCCTGAAATTGACATACTTGAGTTTATTGTAGGCAAAACCCTAACTTCTCCGATAAAAAACCCTAGGTTAGACCCTTCGAATTGGCAATTATCCTAGGTCAAACCCTTAAAAATAATTAAATTGTATATATACTGTGAAGCCAAAACCTTATTATAGGAAAAATAAAAATTAGAAAAATAAAAAATAGAAATAAGAGGTGTGATTTCCCAAAAATAGTAAATGGACATGGAAGGTGGTCTGAAATTAGAAAGTTGAGTAAGGATGTTAGAAGCTTCTAAAGAATAGTCCTAGGGGAAGAGGGATGGGGGAACCTATATATAGGGGGCCAAGCCTCATTTGTTTCTCCTCGTGGACATTCCTATTGATCCTACCTCCATGTATGCTCCTTGTCCTTACTTGATCATTCATGTTTTACTTTCCTATTTGTACTTCCATGGGATGCGTCGAGATGGAGATAGTTTTTTTTGTTAGCCATCTTCCTTCCGTTAAGATCACATTGGATCATTATCAAAGGAGTGTTTCCATTCGGATGACCAAGGAAGAAATAGTTGCAGATTTAGTCGGTGTATAACATATGTGTTTTAATAATGCTCCATCTCCGTTCACCTTAATGATGGTGTGCATGAATGGCTAGGTAACAAGGATAAGGCCGTGAAGAAGTGCATGACAGCTTCTGCAAGTAAGAATGGGTTCGGGCGTGGTCTGCTCTTGTAGATGATAGGGCAGTTGAGAGAGAGAAGAGAGAGAGAGAGATTTGAGCACTGACATAGATCGGGTGTTATCGTAGAGAGAGAGACTAGGGCCGACATGCTAAGAGAAGGCGGCTACAGCCTGATTAGGATGCAGAGAATTCGAAATCTCTTGCCGCTGTTAGAGAGGGAGGCAGACTTGTCGATGTGTCATAGAGAGACAATCGGCGACTATTGACCGCTGTGGCTAATGAGTAGGCAGAGGAAGACAAACGTGGAGAGAGCCACGGTGTGCTGTAGAACTTTGACAGATGCGCCAATGGAGAAATCATGGGTGGCAGGCGGTTCCGGAGGAGAGACCTAGGCTGCTGTCTGCGTAGAGAGAGAAGAGAGATCCTGACAGTGGGACCGATTCGGAAGGACTCAGACGAGTCAGAGAGAGAGAGAGAGAAAGAGAGAGAGAGAGAGAACCGTCATAGGGAGCGCGCACGAGAAATTCGTAGAGAGAGAGAGAAAGAGAGAGAAGTCCATGCCAAGGTTGACACGCAGAGAATTCGGATCGTCTTGTTGATATCAACAAGATGGTGTTGTGTAGCATGTATCATGTGGCGAAAATGATCAGAACAGGTCGATGGCATCGCGCAGAGAAGTTCGGGAGGATTATGACAGATAGAGAGCATTGGATGCTTGGCCTTGATCCAAAGGCAGCAGAAGCGCTGGAGATCCACGTGAGAGAGAGAAACTGCACGTTGGCGTTGTAGGCTCACTGGCTGTGGACGTAGAGCAGATGATAGGAGTCGACTCAAGTGCGTGCAGAGAGAGAGAGAGAGAGAGAGAGAGAGAGAGAGAGATAGATATTGCATAGCGGCACTGCGGCGCTCTAGGATACGAGAGAGAGAGAGAGAGAGAGAGAGAGAGATGTGGTGCCTATTAGCTGCTCCATGTTGTAGACAAAATAAAAAACAAAGAGATAGGCTAGTGGAAAGTCTGGCGACGCGTATGGAGAGAGAGAGAGAGAGAGAGAGAGAGGGCGGTGGATAGGTCGGTCAAGGGTTAAGAACTAAAACAAAAGCGGTGAGAGAGAGCAAAGTATTATTAGAAATGATTTTTTTTCGATAACGTATCAAAACAAGTCATGGTCGACAACCTCATCTTTTTGCATATTTTAAGTTTTAATAGTTAAATCCGAAATACAATCTCAGAAACAAAAATTGTGTATGGGAGCAACATTGGAGGAAGTAAACATATGGTTTGAGGATAAAAAATTACCATTGCAAGACAATTGAAAGTCCACCTTGGCTACATAATTTATTAGTACATGAAAATTCATAAGAACTTGATGTATAACTATTTGATTTCATTCAGTGGAGGGAAGAAAATAAGTATTATGAAATCATGAATATGTTTTTTCTCCATATGACTATGTGTATGTCATTCAAATAAGTTTAGTGTGTTTTTACCATGAAGTTGTCAGTGTACTAACATGATTTTTCCCCTCCTCGTGGATTTTTTCTATGGATCTTCTTTTCAAATTGCGGTTGATTGTTGGACATATTATATGAGGTTGCGGTTGATGATTTCAGAGATTAAATGAAGTGAAGAAAGATATTGAAGATTGAAACCAAGCTCATCTCATGGATTGTTTCTATGGATCTTCTCTCCAGGTTGATGATTTCAGAGATTATATGAAGTGATTGCGGACTATTGAAGTAAAGAGAAGAGAAGCTATTACGGAGGATAGTTGAAAAGAAGCTTTGTTTGAAGACCGAAGAAAAGAAAAGTTTTGAAGACCACCGAGACTCAAGAGCGACTTCTTGCACTATAGCAGGAGGTCTACGTTATATTTGGCCGATCTGCACTGTAGCGACGTCATATTGTATCACCCTATCGCACTGTAGTGGATTTCCATATTACCAACCTGCACTATAGCAGGAATCTTTGTATCATCGAGATTTTATTGGATGATTTCACTAGCATTTCGAATGTATCATTGAGCTTTTTCTGCACATCGATCCCATGACTTTCGTGTATTACTGCTGTAGCTGGACTTTCTCGCTCTCGACGCCTACGTTCTCACACGCACGCATGCTCTTCTCTTCCGAGAGGGTAGGGGCCCTACAAGGATTTTCACACCAGAGAGTGAGAGGGCGAGGCGCCGAGTGCACAGACACCGCTCGTCAGAGAGTGGGAACGGCATACACACAGGGCCCGATCCAACCCCGCACTGGCTCTTCCCATTCACCTGACCTCCTTCTTCCTCGACAATATGATTCTTGCAAAATAGATTTTCAACTCTAGGGCTAGCCAAAAACTTGCCAAGTTCTAGGTCAAGAAAAAACTAGATGGAAGAGGTAAATCTTTCCACTATTGAGTAACCCTTATATTGTTGCAATGATTGTTTCAAATTATCGGTAGATGAAAAATAGTTTGGTAATATACCTGGTTAATGTGGACTCCAAGGATCTCAAGGGTGTGCTAGAACTTTACCCATAAAGTTAGTAGCATCTTCTAACTCACGTGATTCTTGCAAATCTAGATTTTCAATTCCAAGGTTAGCCAAGAACTAGCCAAGTTCTAGGTTAAGAAAAAACTAGATGGAAGAGGTTTATCTATCGACTATTGAGTAACCCTTATATTGTTGCAATGATTGCTTCAAATTATGGGTAGATGAAAAGTAGTTTGGTAATATAGCTAGTTAATGTGGATTCGTAGGATCTTAAGGGTTCGCTAGAACTTGACCCACAAAGCTAGTAGCATGTCTATTATCCATGAGAAAGTTTGAGTTGTATACATCATCCAACAAATGAGAACTATGAACTAATAATGTATGAAATCTTCACAGAATCTCTTAATTATTCTTCCTATTCTATTTTGTGATACGTTTTGGTGTTGTGATAGCTGATGAATAGAGGAGAACTTGATTTCTAATTGGATCCAAATGAAGGATCTATTGAAGGATACATAGTAGAGGAGCATCGCTATGTATGAATTGGATGCATGTAGACTCATGCAGGTCTCAATTATTCATGGCGCCATCATCAACATAATAGCTGGGGTGTCCCGCAAGGTAAGAACCTCGCTGATCGTCGTTTCTTCCCAGCTGCATATTTAAGGGCTTCTTGCATGTGCGGATCCCATGAAACTATCGTATGCGGATCCACTTTGGGTTTGAGATCGGATGAAAGTATAATATTAAGGATAGATTTGCATCACTAACAGCTGGAGATTTCTCTTCGAGTGGAAATGATCCACTTCCCTTCGTTTCTGTTGTGCAAAAATCAAGTGTCTGAAGAAATCGAAGCACGTCTTACTTTTAAATACCGTTACAACTGTAGATTTTTTTTCTTTTCTTTTCTAAATATTGTTTTCTGGGATGCTAGCCAAGTTTCGAACTATTCACGTCGACATCCTGCCTTCGATGATAGAGAACCATGGATTTGAATGCATCCCCAGAAGCGTACTTTCAACCACTTCACTTAGAAACATAATAGTGACATCCTTCTATACTTGTTCTAGAATAGTGAACATGTAAAGAAGGCTCTCACTACGTGTATAGATGCTGATTTATTTAAATGCATTATACAGGTGGCAAGAGCATTGGCTGCATGTAGGCTCTCGAAGGTCATCTTCAGGAATCACATCGAAGGTCTCAATTATCAACATCGCCATCATCAATTTAATATGTAGGCTATCCCTGATTTAGGTCATATTCATTTAAGGGCTTCCTGCATCAAATATAAAACGCGCGCGACCCATGATCCGCTATGGGTATGAGGGCCTGAAAATATCTTTTTTGAGGAGTTGACCATTTGAGTTTCTTTAATCAATCTAATTTTTGTGATTAAAGAAACGTAGAGAGGACTCTTTGCACTTGCTATCCTGATCCCTGAACATTGGAATATTCAGAGGATTCGCTCTCGGAAGTGTATGCATCAATTATGATAGTGACTTCTGTTTTTCTTTTATTTTTTCTTTTGTGTTTTAAGGAGGAAATTCGAATTAGGTCTCGAGAATCGTATGAAAGTATAGTATGAGCGAAAGATTTGCATCCGGATGGGTCACTTCCCTTCTTTCTGGAGGAGTTCAGGTTTTGAGTTCCTTTGGTCAATCTATTTTTTGTGATTAAAGAGCAGCAGAGAGCACTCTTTGGACTTGATATCCTTGAATATTGAGAGGTTTCGCTTTCGGAAACTGCGTGCATCAATTATTATAGAGTTCTTATTTTTTTGTGTGTTTAAAGAGGAAGTTTGGCCTACGCTTACGCTTGGTCTCTCCTGCATGAATTAATTAAAAAAATAGTTGTACAAGTGAAGGGACAAAATGCTCATGGAACCCTCTTATCCCAGAAAGCTTGATTATAACTATTGGCTAACGGCCCAATTGATAAGTTACGAACATCCATGTACACATCTGCCTCCATTTGGAGAAGTGTTGTGCAACAATCGAATGTCTATGAGAGAATGAACTGTAAAATTAAACCTCTTGAAGAAAGCTACTATCCGTGGACACTATCAGCAAGCTACGAGATCCAGTCGTTAAAAGTCAGGGCTCGGCTGGATAGTCATTTTCTAACCTAAAAGAGACATATGGTGATTCAATCTCTACATGAAACTAGAAATGGGCGAAGCTGAAATAACTAGTACTGCCCTCATTTAGTACAACTAGTCAGCTGAAATAAATGGTATGAAATGCATATGGGAAACTGATCGGCTCAACTCCTTGCAATAATCTTGTACTAAAGAGTTTGGTCAACGTAAAGCTACATCGCTCGTTTGTAAGGACAATCGATGGGGAAAATTAGACAATGTTGTATTTATCCAGTGCACGGATAATCAAATTTATGTATTGCCCATCTGAATAGAGTGCATAATTCGAATCACGGTTAAAGGATTAAATATCTCAATAGCTTCTTTACGGCTGAATTATTCCTCCAACATTTCCATCTATAATCCAATATTGGGACATCCGTCGATACGTCAAAAGAAGGCAAATGTGGTAGTGGTAGTTCACATGTATTGAGACTTAGGCTAGTTTCAACTTAGCTTCCATATAAGTTTGTATCGCTTTCGAGCACTCAAGCTTAACCTTTGCTTTTTTGAGATAGGGAGGTGTAATATGAGCACTATGTAAGCACTATATAGGGAGGTGTAATATGAGCACTATGTACATTCACTTGCATTGTTGTTCTTTCAACCAATTCAAACAAAGCTGAGAAGAAAAAAAAATCAAAAGACAAGAGCGAGAAGAAAAATCAGTTTGCAATAGTTAACCTTCCAGTCTTTCGGTTTTTTCCCTTCTCTTTTTCGAGGAGTTGACGATCTCTATTTCTTGATCCATTTTTTATGATCCATGTATTCCTTATCACTTTGTATCGTATTCGATTAGTCTTAACCCTTGCTTTGTGAGATAGAAGGGTCCTATGAGTACTATGTACATTCACTTGTAGACATGTTCTCTCAGTCAATACATTCACTTGTAGATATGTTCTCTGAACCAGTTCAAGCAAAGGTGAGAAGACCAAAACAAAAGAAAGCGAGAAGAAGAATCATTTCACATACGTTTATCAATAAAGCTTGATAAACATGAACAAGTGGGACTGTAGAAATCTATCTTAAATCTACCTTAAATCTTGGAACCAAGTGGGACTGTAGAAATCGAAGCACGTCTCTTTTAAATATCGTTGCAATTGTAGACTCCTTTTCTTTTTCTTTTATAAATATTATCTTTGGGAGGCTAGCCAAGTTTCGAACTATTCATGTCGACATCATGAGTAGAGTTCTGTCCCTCAAGACAGAAACCTTCCACTCGTTCCTTTGTTTCCTTCTCTTTTCCAGGAGTTGAGAATTTCTGCTTCTTGATCCTTTTCTTTGTGAGTAAAAGGAATGGAGGGGGTCTAAAAACTTCGAAAACTTCAGGCGTTTATTCAAAAAGCCAAGCAATAAACACCCCCTTTCAGAAACCATAACATGTGCAAAGAATAGGATTTCTGTGCATTTGGCTGCCTCTGCTGAGAATAGGATGGAGGATGCATTTGCCATGTCACGGCACAGTTTGAGTGATTTTGTTCTGACATCTTTAGCGCACCTCGAAAATGTACCGGCTTCCACTTCATCAAGCTATATAATAACCACTGCCTAAATTTTAAGAATGTAATTTTTTATCATTTGTTTTTTTAATTAAAAAAAGTTCGGCCTAAGCTTACTCTCCTGGACTTGAATTAATTAAAAGAAAAGTACAAGAGTAGGAGACTAGAGCCCACGGGATCCCCCAAATCCCACAGAGTAGGGGTAGCTTTTACAGAGTTTAGATGGCATTACATAAAGGGTAAATCACGCTCTCATCACCCGTATGCACGACCCACATGGGACTAAGCTTGTTGTTGATCAAAAGGAGCACTAAATGAAGCCTAATGGGGGGGTTACAATTAGCAGTCCTTTTGCCAAGGAGGAACAATGATTTCTCAATCGCCCACTCATTGGGGGAGTTACCAAAGTTACAAGCACATCTTTCATGCCACAACTCCCATAGGACCTTCCCTCTGATGGCGTTCCAGAGAGTGGCGAAGCAACCGATCGCTTGTCGGAGTAGAGCATGCTTCTCACTGGAATGATTAATTTCTTTTCGAGCTTTCATGGAAGACCTTGCAAAGCTTACATGAAGTTATAAAGGAGATTGATAAATCTCGTTGTCTAAACTCAGAGAGCACTCAGCAAATGCAACGTTTCGGTCTTATGAGAACTTATGGATGGTAGCCGGGTTGTCTGAACGCACCCTATGTTTATGTTTTCCTTCTTCTAAGGAGAGATATTTGTTTTGTATGCGTTAAATGTTTGATGCTAGAATATGAAACTCGAACTCAAGGTGTTGTGTTTTGTATCCGTGTGCAAAACGAACTTTTGCGATCTAGAAATCGAAACGAGACTTATTAATAGTATTTTCCATAAATATTGTAGAAGTTGAAGACTCCCTTTATATTGGATATTACATGAAAGTCTCTTGAGAAACAAAAGGGGGATAGAGGGTTTCGACACTATTCTTTCAAATCCAGATTTTCTATTCTAGGCCTAGCCATAGAACTAGCCAAGATCTAGTCACAAGAGTTTTCGAGATTCAAGAGCTTAATCTATCGGCTATTGAGTAACCCAAGGTGGCTTCTACTGATTCAAGTTAGAGGTAGAGACAAATTACTCTAGGAATGAAAACTATGAACTAATGTGTGAAATTTTCACAGATCCTCGTAGAATCTTTCGTGACTCATTTGGGTGGGTGTTGTGATAGCTGATAAATAGAGCAGAAGTCGGATTCCTATGATACTTGTTCTACACTCGTGAACATGCAAGAAGGCTCACGTTAACTAATGTCTCAATTACTAATGTCGCCATCGTCAATATAATATCTAGCGCATCCCTCAAGATAGGAGACTCAAGCGGGGGAGATTAGGCCCCGGCCGAGCTTCCTTTAAAAAAGCAAAAAAAGAAAAGGAAAACATTGGAACCTCCCTGATTTTCGTTCGACACCTGTATGTTTATTTAAGGGCTTTTTGTATCAAATATAACATGCGTAAGAAGTATAATAGAAGGATAGATTCGCATCTTGATGTGGTGGACTTGACGATTTGAAGTTCTTTGTTCAATCTTTTTTTTCTTTTCGTGAGTAAAGAAACGTAGAGAGGATTCGCTTTCGGAAACTGCGTGCATCCATTATTATAGAAGGTTTTTTTATTTTTTTAAGAGGAAGTTCAGAAACTGAAAATGAAGGGACAGAGTGCCAATGGGACCCACTTATCCCAAAAGCAAGACTAGGAGGGCGCAAAGGGAAAACAATGTTGATGTTGTCGTTTTTGTAAGAGATATCGGAAATTGTTCCATCAATTGCTAGATCATGTTTCTTATGAACCCCAAACAGTAGAATCGAAATCCATTGCTTGAGAAAGTATCATGCTCATTAATTGTGGTCCAAGAGTTGCTTATAATTGTTGGGTAACAGCCTAATTGGTAAGTTGAGAATAGTTTCACTTTCACGGTTCTATGAATTACTTTCTCCGAATTCCTTTTCATGATAACAACTCCCTAACAAGCTCTTTTCTCAAATATTACAAAGCAAGCTTTTTATGCCTTGATCTTTATTCTCTTGATGTATATGTTAAGTTTATTCAGCTTATGAATGGATTTAAAGATGTGTTCCACAAAGAACGCCCCCACGGATTGTTTACTCTCGTGGAAACATTGATCATGGAATAGATCTATTCCTTGGAACCAAGCCAAAATCTGGTGTATATTATTGAACAAGGCATTGTTAAAATGTTAAATTATTAATGTATTAATGTGTTTTTGATGTTTTTGATATAGCACATGAAGGTTCGTGAGGAGAGTTTAAGGCGTGAAAGGGAGGACATCAAATAATCCGAATAATTATTATTCATTTTGTAAATAAACCTGCGTAGAAGGTTCTATTGTTAGAAAAGTAATGGTTAGAATAAGGGTCGTTGTAGACCGCACTTTCTGTTATTATCAGCAATGGCTTTCTGTAAAAGTTACCAACTTTTAGTTTCACGCGTGCTTTTCGAAGTCGCCCTCATGTAACCACTATTTTCGACGTAATCAAAAGTCCTATAAATACATGCACTCTGTGGACTGTCAAAACAGAGTGCATGGGGGGAGATTGCACCCAATACTGCGTTCTGTCTCGTCTCTTGTTGCGTGAATTCTCTGTGTGTTTTCTATGTCCATAATCTCTGTATGCGTGTGAGCAAGATCTTGACAACAGTGGTATCAGAGCTCTGCACGCGTCAATACAGAGGGTTCTGTTCTTTGTTCACGATTCTGAATTCCGATTCTATCTCCATCTCCATCTCCATCTCCATCTCCGTCTTCGTCTCCGTCTTCGTCTTCGGCTTCGGCTTCTGTTTCTGTTCCTACTCCTGATCCAGAACCTACGTTTTCATCTACATTTACTCCGGCTTCGGCTTCGGTTTCTGTTTCTGTTCCTGATCCAGAACCTACGTTTTCACCTACGTTTACTCCAAGGCGTCGACTAAGACATCGACTAAGGCAAAGAACTTAGGCAATAACTTAGGCAATACATTGGCAACATTGGCACCCAAGGTTCCCTTGGTGGCCGTTGGCTACGCGCGAGGCAATTTTAATTTTCGAGTGGCAATAGAGAGGTTTAGAGTCCCTAAGGTAGGAGGATTTGAACCCACAACCTCTTACTTTCAAGGGAAGTACTTTGACCACTCCACCATCTCTTGGAGTTGTACTTAAGTACTCTCTCTTTATTACTTGTGGAAGGCGCGCGCGTCGATTTCAAGATTGGACCCAAGAAAGAATCAAGTGTATCTCTCAATCCGTAGGTCGGATTGAGGAGTGTAATATACCGTTGGAAAGCTCTCGGAACGAACTTTCCAATGAGCTAGCTTGGAAGTGTGAATTCCTTCAAAATTCTTGGGTGGCACTTAATTGAGTGTTCAAGATACCAAGAAAGGTTGAGAACAAGGGCTTGAGACACCAAGGTTGCAAACAAGAAGGTTCAAGACACCAAGGTTGAAAGCACGGGTCCAAGAGCACCATGGAGGATTACAGTAATTCACCTCTACCTGAGGCAACACTTGAACAACAACTAGAGCTCTTGCGGCATGAGGTTGAAGGAGCTCAGAACGAGATCCGACAACGTGATGAAGTCCTCCAAAAGATGCAAGCTGAGGAAGACAACCTTACGAGAGTAGTAAAAGCTATTGTGTCTGCCCAATCTGATGTTACTCATTCAAAGATTGGTAATAGAAACTACCAGTTTCTACGATTTGATGGCCGAAAGGATGGGCCTTTAGTACTTTCTTGGTTGTCACAATTTGATGATTTTATACCGACGAAATGTATGCTGAAAGTGAAAAAGTTAAACTTGCCACTAACTATTTAGTAGGTAAAGCTCAACTCTAGTGGAATGTCCTGCGGCACAGTACGGAGCGTCCAACAACTTGGAAGGCTTTTCAAGAAAACGTGAAGGATTCATTTCTTCCTTCTCAATACCGTTTGCATGTTCGACGTGCATGGACGACCCTTACATGGAAGGAGGGTGATACGGTTACTACCTACACAGAGCAGTTCTGGCAAAATTTACTACTTGTACGAATGCTTGAAGATGTATCAGAGGATATCTTGTAGCAGAAATACGAAGATGGTTTGGAGGTGGGTATCCAAGCTAAGCTTCACACCCTACGACCTACAACCCCCAACGAGGCTATATCTTTCGCCTATGATGCAGAAAAAGAATTCCAGTCCATAACCAAGTCACTCCGTCTACAACAACCACGTCCACGACCATTTCCTGTTAAACCTTCATTTCCTATGAAGCGTAATTTTAATGCCCCATCTTACCCTAGTTTTTCTCGTCCTCCACAATCCAATTATTCAACTCCACCTTTTGCTTCATCTCTCCAACCAACCAAACCACCTACCCTTCAAACTTCAACGGTGAATGCCCAAAAGAAGCAACCAAGAATCACTTGTTGGAATTGTGGTAAACCTAGACATACCAAAATAAGGTGCAGATTGCAACCTCTTCACATGAAACCGGCTACAGCTCGATTGCATAACATGGAGATCTGTAATGAAGAAATTCCTCCTGTTTGGACAGAGGAATCACTAGAGAAGGACTTAAGTACCTTGGGTAACGATATCTCTCTACACTCTCTTCTTTGCATGCAGGGTACAATAAATAACAAACTAGTTAAAATTCTACATGACGATGGTAGTTCACATGACTTCATTTCACATTTATTAGTACAAGAACTTAAATTACAAACGTTTCCTTCTTTGTATAAAGTGAAAGCTGCATTTCAAGGTAGTCGTTATAATGTAACACGAGAAGTGAAAGATGTTACGATTAGCATAGGCCCTTATGTTGATTCATGAACATTTTTAATTGCACCTTTGCAATCTTATGATGTTATACTAGGTATGCCTTTTCGTCACCATTATAACCCACGTATTGACTACCATACTCATACCTTTAAGTTTGCTTTCAAAGGTCAAATCATTACTTTGTCTGCACGGCATGATTTCCAGCCATTTCCATTGATTAGTCACACTCAAGTAAAGCGTGCATTTAGGAAAGGATTCAACTCATGCATTGTTTTTGTCAATGTCATCAATGATTATACTCATACACTTCCTGATGCATATAAAGCTTTCATGAGTACTTATAAGGATTGTTTTATGTCTGAGTATCCCTCTGAACTACCACCATCTCGAGGATCCTTTGACCATAGCATAGACTTAGTCCCTGGTAGTTCTCCTCCTCATAAAGCACCTTATAGACATGGCCCACTACATCAAAAGGAAATAGAAAATCAAGTAAAAGACCTACTACAGAAAGGACTTATAAGGCCTAGTTCTTCTCCATTTGGAGCACCAGTTCTCTTAGTAGAGAAGAAAAATAAAACTTATCGCATGTGCATTGATTATAGAGCCCTTAACAAGATCACGATCAAGAATAGATACCCTATTCCTCGAATAGATGATCTCTTAGATAAGTTAGGAGGAGCTCGTGTCTTTAGTAAAACTGATCTTAAGTCGGGCTAACATTAGATTCGTATGACACAAAGTGATATTTTTAAGACTGCATTTAGAACTCAAACCGGCCATTATGAATTTATGGTAATGCCCTTTGGACTTACAAATGCCCCTGCTACATTTGCGGGAATGATGAACAATATTTTTCTGGATTACCAAGCTTTTGTTCTTGTATTCTTTGATGATATACTTGTTTACAGTAAGAATGATAGTGAGCATGAAAATCATCTTGAAACAGTTTTTCATTTGTTACGAGAGAACACACTTTATGCTAATCCTGAAAAGAGTTACTTCTTTCAACACAAGCTAGAATATTTAGGACACATTATTTCAAGTGAAGGTGTGCATGTGGATCCGAAAAAGATTCGAGTTATAGTAGAATGGCCTACACCACAATCAGTCAATGATGTTCATTCTTTTCTTGGGTTGGCTAGTTTCTATAGGAAGTTTGTTCGAAATTTTTCTTATTTAGCATTGCCTCTTACTTTGTTGTTGAAAAAGAAAATAAAATTTGCATGGGGATTTACCCAACAACACTCCTTTGACAAACTTAAACATGCACTTTCACAAGCACCTTTTTTACAATTACCTAATTTCTCACAACCCTTTCATGTTGTTACTGATGCTAGTGGTTCAGGAATAGGTGCTCTTTTAATGCAAAATGACCATCCCATTGCATTTGAGAGTAGAAAGCTTAAGCCCTCAGAACAGAATTATAGTACGTATGATAAAGAACTGTTAGTAGTTGTGCATGCTTTGCGAATTTGGAAACACTATCTTATGGGCTCTGAAGTATTAATAAAAACCGATCAACAGGCTATTAAGCATTTATTAAGTCAGCCCTTAATCTCTCATAGGCATCTTAAATGGGCATCATTCATTCAAATTTTCCAACCCATGATACAATATCAGCCAGGTAAAGCTAATGTCGTAGCTGATGCTCTTAGCCGTTTTCCTTTGAATTCCGTTGTTTTGAATAATATTTCTGCCATTCATATTCATTCTTTTCAAGACATGGTTTCCACTTATGCATCTGATTTGTATTTTTCACGTGCATGGCATAACTTCAATAATGGTGCATCTTTATCTGATGAACATTATACATTTCATAATGATTTTCTTTATTTTCAACATAGATTGTGCATAACCCAAGCTTTTAAAGATTTTGTCATTAAAGAAATGCATGAACCATCTTACATGGGTCATAGAGGCATACAGAGCACTATCTCTGCTTGCAAAGATTTCTTCTTTTGGCCACACATGGAAAAAGACATTACACATTATGTTTCTCAATGCATTGTATGTCAGCGTGTCAAACGTCATCATGGTAAACCATTTGGATTATTAATGCCACTTCCTATTCCAAATAAACCATGGGAACAAATCTCTATGGATTTTATCACAGGTCTTCCTATCACTTCATCACATAATGATATGATTTGGACAATAGTTGATAGGTTTAGTAAATATGCATATTTCATTCCATGTAGAAAAACTTTGACTGCACCTCAAGCTGCAAAATTATTCATTAAATGCATTTTCCCACATCATGGATTTCCTAAAGTAATGTTATGTGATCGTGATGTTAGGTTTTGTAATCATTTTTGGGTTGCCATATTTCAACATTTTGGTTCTAAAATAGATTTTAGCTCTGCATTTCATCCTGAAAGTAATGGACAGAGTGAGGCTACAAATAGTACTATTCTTGATTTATTGCGTTGTTATTCATTAGATAATCCTAATAACTGGGATGAAAGGTTGCCATTGCTTCAATTTGTTTACAATAACACTTCACACACCACTACTGGTCGTGCACCTTTTGAAATAGTTTTTGGTAAAAACCTTCCTACTCCCATGTCCCTCACCCAAACCGACATTCCGATGGCTGATTCTATTGCTCAAGATCACGTTTCTATACTTCATGATGTTCACGAGCACATTAGGAAAAGTCAAGAGCGATATACACGTATTATCAATACTAAACGATTAGCCAAAGAATTCAAGGAAAATGATTTTGTATGGTTGCGTATCATTAAAAGATGTCTCAAAAATATTTTGCAGCATCCTTAAACTTGCACCACGCTATTATGGACCGTTTTGCATTATAGAAAAAATTAATGATAATTCATTTCAATTAGATATTCCATCCCATTGGACCATTCATAACTCTTTTCATATTAGTTTACTTAAACCATTTAAAGGAACTTTTCCACTTGCTCCACTTCTTGATGACCCTCCTTTAATTGAAGAACAATCTGAAATCTTAGTTCCTGAGAAAATCATTGATCCTGATGTCACTACTACATGCACAGGTATTCAATATCATCGATATTTGGTTAAGTACAAAAATCACTCTATTGAAGAATGTCAATGGATACATAAAACACAATTAACACCTCATTATGACCACTTAATTTCTGCATATCATACACAAACACATTAATGTAACAGCTCCATGAACATTTCCATGCATGTATTTTTACATGGCACATGCCTATTTTTATTCAGTGATGAAAAATGTGACTGGCCATCCATGTTTATTCTTTTATCACCTGAGGTCAGTTGCTTGTTCAACTGAGGGGCATGTTATACCTTATGGAATATGTTGAACAATGCATTGTTGGATTGTAACATGGAATATGTGGGATTGTAACATGGAATATGTTAGCCAATGCATTGGTGGATTGAAATATGGAATAGCCAATGCATTGTTGGATTGTAACATAGAATATGTTGGCCAATGCATTGTTGGATTGTAACAGTAACAGGGAATATGTTGAACAATGTATTCTAATTGTTAGAGTGTTAAATTATTTTATCAACTGAGGTCAGTTGCTTGTCAACTGATAGGCATGTTGTATATTATTGAACAAGGCATTGTTAAAATGTTAAATTATTAATGTATTAATGTGTTTTTGATGTTTTTGATATAGCAGATGAAGGTTCGTGAGGAGCGTGCAAGGCATGAAAGGGTGGACATCAAATAATCCGAATAATTATTATTTATTTTGTAAATAAACCTGCGTAGAAGGTTCTATTGTTAGAAAAGTAATGGTTAGAATAAGGGTCGTTGTAGACCGCAGTTTTTGTTATTAAAAGCAATGGCTTTCTGTAAAAGTTACTAACTTTTAGTTTCACGCCTGCTTTTCGAAGCCGCCCTCATGTAACCACTATTTTCGATGTAATCAAAAGTCCTATAAATACATGCACTCTGTGGACTGTCGAAACAGAGTGCATGGGGGGAGATTGCACCCAATACTGCGTTCTGTCTCGTCTCTTGTTGTGTGAATTCTCTGTGTGTTTTCTATGTCCATAATCTCTGTATGCACGTGAGCAAGATCGTGACAACAAAATCATAAAACCCCTACTAACTCCCCTATGTAGAGAATCTAGAAATCATGAATCAGGTTAAAGACTATCTCAATAAAAGATTTATGCAGCCAAGCCAATCTCCTTGGGCCATACCCATCCTTCTTGTACATCAGAAAGATGGTACTATGAGGCTATGTGTGGATATAGGGCTTTAAATAATATTACAACAAAGAACAAGTTCATTATGTTGCTTTTTGAAGATCTTGGACAAGTTAACCGGATCTAAACTCTTTTTGAAGATTGATCTACACATGCTTTATCATCATTTCAAAATCAAAGAAGAGGATATTCCCAAGAGAAACATTCACACTAAGTATGGTCACTATGAATATATAGTGATGCCATTGAGGTTCACAAATGCACCCTCAAAATGCATGAGTTTAAATTCATACTCATGAAAATTTTTAGTAGGTTCCCTCAATGATATATTAATCTATAGAAAAGATTATAAAAATCATCTAGAGTACTTGAAGAAAATCATTGAACTTCTTCATGATAATCATCTTCATGGTAAAGAATCTAAATGTGATTTCTTTACCTCAAAAGCAAAGTGTCTTAGCCATATCATTTTCATGGAGAGAAGCAAAGTTCAACCAAATAAGGACCAAGTGATTTCGTAAATAGCTTGATCCCACGACTGTTTGTAGAGGAGGTACTGGGGTATCCACTTTTATTAAAAGTAGAGAATAAAGAATAAACACATCCAGTACTTCAACTACTCAAGGGGGGTTCTCTTTAGGGAAGTATACCCTTTAACATTTCTGTGAGCAGGCAGAGGTAAATAATTGCACAGAGTCCTACATACTCTAGAAAACATCAACAACAAATGACCAAAGAAGACCATCCACTTCTTGATTCAAATAAGATGAGTACAAGATTGGCCAAAGAAATGCTCAAAAACTCGTACTCAGAGCTTCATGACACTCTATGCAGACAAATACAGATCAATACAAACGGTGGAGAATTTCTCTAGAAAATAGGGCTTACAATATTCTTATCCCTAAAAAAAATCCAAGCCACTCTCTTACACTATAGTGCTCATAGCCCTCCACTGAGAAGCCCACGCTCTGTATCCACACTACAGAGTGGCTCCTACAATAGGCTTGAAACCACAAAGTGCAAGGGAGGACTTCTGCACGTACATACGCGTATCTGAACCAATGTATCTCTAAAAATTGTCCCCCCACTGAGCACAAATCCCTTGTTTTTATAGGCTCCAATAGGCCAAGAGGGCCTTGCCGATTCTTCACGTCCACTTATCACGCGCTATCAGGTCGTGAGGGATGCTCGGATGTTGGATCAGTCCATCCGCCAAAATCGATCGGCACACGTGGAGTGTCTGTAGCAAACTCAGGCTTATGGAAATAAGGATTCTAATGATAAAACAATTTAAATTACCTATTTCTATGATTGAAACTAAGGTCTTTAAATAGTTTAAATAGTTATGGACCGTAAAGACGAGCAGCCCTGTATCTAGCAACAGCTTCCTGATATGATTTTAAAACTAGTGACTCTTCTGTTAAGCGTTCCTTAATGGTTTCTTCTTCTAAATTATCAGTTACGCTAGGGTTTTCTGGTCTATCTACAGTTGGCGGAAAATTTTCAACAGTTGGGGTATCGGGAAACTCTGGTTGAACTATGGAAAAGTGAGTTAAAAAAATATTTAAACAATGGTTGTGTGAAGAAGAAATTAATGATTCATCCGTAATCCTACTTTTAATTAATTCATCTACAATGATTTCATTAGTATTAGTTGATTCAGATGAGACTCTATTACTTTTCGACTCCTCTAAAGACATCAAACACAGATAATAAATTAATCAAATATGGTTTGACAAAAATGCTCTTGCTAATGCTTAAGGTTCAATGCTAATACAAGATATATGTCAATATGACTAGCATATAGATCAAATGAAACTAAGGGTAAATGAGATATAAGGTAAATGGTTTGTCGTCAATCTGTCACTTCACATCACTTCAATTCTCTTCACTTCACTTCAGTTCTCTTCACTTCACTTCAATTGCTTGTAATCTTCAATGTTTCTGCAAGAAACATTCGGATGTTAGTAAAGCTATAAAAAATTATTGAGAAACATGAAAGACATACATTAAGTCATTCCTATCTAATGCATACATTCATACTCATGTTAACATATGCATTTGCACACATATTTCATACATACTAATGCACTTTAAATGCATGCTTTTAGTCATGCTAATATATGCTAATAGACATACATATTAACACACATGTATTCATTTATTTCCATACATATGCACATACATGCATACTATTCATACACACACTTGCTAGCATATGCTAATGCATGTTCAAACTAACTCATAATTATACACTATTATACATATGTACTGATGTATATTCATTTTCATGAACATTCATTATCATTCATTACTATATTCTAACGTAATTCTATATTTAAATGTATACTCTCATGCATAGATGTATATTTCTTCATGCATAAGCTAAACACCTAATAACAAACTAAATAAAATACAAATCAAATACTAAATATTAAACTAAACACTTAATACAAATAATGCATTTAATCATTCATTAATTTAAATAACAAAAAATAAAGAAAATTAATATAATATAAACCTAATTACTCTCCTTATCTCTCTCCTAACTCTCTCTCTCTTTCTCTCTCTCTCTCTCTCTCTCTCTCTCTCTCTCTCTCTCTCTCTCTCTCTCTCTCTCTCTTTCTCGCTTTCTCTCTCTCTCTCTCTCTCTCTCTCTCTCTCTCTCTCTCTCTCTCTCTCTCTCTCTCTCTCTCTCTCTCTCTCTCTCTCTCTCTCTCTCTCTCTCTCTCTCTCTCTCTGCACGCTCTGCGCGCGTGGCCGCTGTGGAGGGAGTCAGACAAGAAAACAAAAAGACCAAATAGAAAACTTCTCTCTCTCTCCTCTGCCTGCGCACTCCTATCTCTGCCAGACCGCCGCCAGAAGCCATCTACCTACTACCTCTCTCTCTACAATCGCTAAACGTGTTCCTTTCTCTGACGGACCGCCGCCATTCCTATCTCTATCTCGCGCGCGTACAGAATTGCCACCTGAGTGTTTGCCAGAGATAACTCTTTTAATTCTCTTTCTCTAATTCTCTCTCTGTGTATCACCCAGAAGTAAGATGATATCACGGTCACATAATCTTCTCTCCCTTCTTGTATGAACGGTCTTTCTCTCCCTCTGAGTGCGTGCATAGTAGATGGCAGCACTGCAAAACTCTCTCTGTGTGTATTTGTGCGTCAACAGTCGATAGCAAGCAGCCGCTAGAAGGAGGAATCTTATTCTCTCTCTATATCACTTTCCCTAGCATTTGTGCTATCAGAAGCCTCAAGGAGGGAGGTGATTAGCATCTCTTTCTCCCTGTAGCCTCTCATGCTATTGCACAACAGTCGCCAGGGGAGGGGAAAACTAATTTTTCTCTCTCTATACATGCGTGGAGCAGTAGCCAGGAGGATGAGCTCTCTCTCTACAGAGGACGGAAGAAAAAACGTAATCTCGCTCTTCAGCATACAAACAAAAACATTAAGGAAAACAGAAACAGAAATGGAATACCTGCAAGAAACATTAGGGAAACTAGATCAACATAATCATATATATACACACATTGATCCTCTCTATACCACTCTTTTGGTTTCCTATTTTATTTCTCATCCATTCTTTTACCCACATTTATCCACCATACTTGAAATTGGCTTTTCTCACATAACTCACTTATGCCATTCTTTTCACCACACACTTTTTGCACTTTAAATGCATACTTAATTTAGACCACTCTTTGATTTTGCCCACATATTTACCACACTTTTAACCACTCACTTTATCCACTTTAATTACACACTTAACTCACACCATTCTTTAAACACTTTTCATATATATCACTCATTATTTATCCACTTCATTTTCATTTTAATTTAATTATCCTAAATTTCTTAATTAAGTAATTCATTTAAATTAAACCTTAGTTTAAGTTTTAATTAATTCGAACCTTAGTATTTAATTTTACATACACTATTAAAATAAATTATTAAAATATATTTTAATTTTTCATTAATCAATGGTCATTCCTAGATTAATTTCATTAAATATTAATTGTTTTAGCCCTTGAAACATACTAAAACCCTAGAAAACCTACTTAAAACCCATCAAAACCCTATTAAAACCCTTTGGAAATTACTGAAAACCCATCAAAATCCTTTTGAACCCTATCATTAACCCATTAGAATCTTAAATCAACCCTAGCATTAACCCATTGGAATCATTTAAGATCCTTTGGATTAACCCTACTGACATAAACTTATATAAACGTATGAAACCCTAGGGGTTAAATACCCATGAATCAAGCATGTATAAATATAAAAACACTCATTAAATGAGTAATTAGGGTAAACCCTAATATGAACATACATTCTTCATCATTTCTTGTACGTGCAAACACTTCAAAATTAGTTAATTCAACTGATCAACAGTGATATAAAAGAGGTTTAGAATTCACCAATAAATATTTTAATTTTCCGGGTCATCAACTGGAAGATGCAAATCTTCCCGACAGCGCCGGTGGATTGCCCAAAATTGAAAGGGTTGGTCAAATATTCCTTTGATTGAATTGGATCCACAAAAATAGGCCGTCGCAGTGAATGGTGGAAACACTCATTTAACTTTTTACCTTCCATTATTAATTTTGAATGCAAGCTGCGACAAGTTGTAGAGAAATATGGATTTGCACTTTTCTCATTTGTGCGTTCATCATTTCACCAATTTCTTCTGTGACCAACCTTGGTGCCTTATTTAGGCCATGTTCAAGCAGTAGTTCTCGGCCACTGCCCACATTGGGCCATTACTGCCTTTTATGGATGTATATGCAAACAATCCCTTCAGAGCTTTTAGAGACATTTGAACTTGAAGGTTTCTATTGCAAACATGTTTCCCCTAGCTTGTGCAACAATCACCATAGAAACATCATGAACTGATTTATCCTAAAAAGATCTCTTTGAGGACTTCGGATGCCCTTTTAGCCACACCATTAGGAGCAAAATCTTCGATTAAGGGAAGAATTGATTTTGCAACCCCTCCATTGGCCGATTACATCCCACTCTCTAAGAGAGAGAGAGAGAGAGAGAGAGAGAGAGAGAAATGGTGGAGGCTGCGGGAGGGATTAGGTGTGTGTGTGCATGCGTGGGTGTGTGTGTATATGTGTGGATGTATGTGGGTATGTGTGTGTGGGTGTGTTTGCGTCAAGATGGCTAAGAAGTAGGGTTTGTAATAAATGGCAAACACATAGATGGACATAGATGGGCATAGATGGGCATAACACCCGAATATCAATTTCTTCAATGTGTGTGTGTGGGTGTGTGCGTGTAGGTGTGTGTGCGTACGTATGGGTGTGTGTGTGATTGTCTGGGTGTGTGTGTATATGTATGGGTGTGTGTGTGTATGTATGGGGGTGCGTGAGTTGCATGTGTGGGTGTGTGTGTGTGTGGGTGTGTGTGTGTGTGGGTGTGTGTGGGGGTGTATGTGAGGGTATGTGTATGTGCAGGCGGGGCTCGCAAGGTGAGGGGGCGGGTGGCTGCGGGGTCTGAGGGGTGGACTAGGCGGGGGTGGCGGGTGTAGGCGGGGGTGGCGGGTGGCTGCGGGGTCTGAGGGGGGGATTAGGCGGGGGTGGCGGGGTGAGGGGGCGGGTGTAGGCGGGGTAAGCGGGGTGAGGGGGCGGGTGGCTACGGGGTCTGAGGGGGGGATTAGGCGGGGGTGGCGGGGTGAGGGAGCGGGTAGCTGCGGGGGTCTGAGGGGGAATTAGGCGGGGGTGAGCGGGGTCAGCGGGGGGGTTTGGCGGGGTCAGCGGGGGGAATTGGCGGGGGTGAGCGGGGGAATTGGCGGGGGAGGAGAGAGAGAGAGGAGGAGAGAGAGAGAGAAAAATAAAGGGAGGGAGCACGCGAGGCAGCTGAGAGAGAGAGAGAGAGAGAGAGAGAGAGAGAGAGAGAGAGAGAGAGAGAGAGAGAGAGAGAGAGAGAGAGAGAGAGAGAGAGAGAGAGAGAGAGAGAGAGAGAGAGAGAGAGAGAGAGAGAGAGAGAGAGAGAGAGAGAGAGAGAGAGAGAGAGAGAGAGAGAGAAAGAGAGAGAGAGAGAGAGAGAGAGAGAAAGAGAGAGAGAGAGAGAGAGAGAGAGAGAGAGAGAGAGAGAGAGAGAGAGAGAGAGAGAGAGAGAGAGAGAGAGAGAGAGAGAGAGAGAGAATGGGAGAGAGAGAGAGAGAGAGAGAGAGAGAGAGAGAGAGAGAGAGAGAGAGAGAGAGAGAGAGAGAGAGAGAGAGAGAGAGAGAGAGAGAGAGAGAGAGAGAGAGAGAGAAAGAGAGAGAGAGAAAGAGAGAACGCGGGGAGAGGAGAGAGAGAGAGAGAGAGAGAGAGAGAGAGAGAGAGAGAGAGAGAGAGAGAGAGAGAGAGAGAGAGAGAGAGAGAGAGAGAGAGAGAGAGAGAGAGAGAGAGAGAGAGAGAGAGAGAGACAGAGAGAGAAAGAATGAGAGAGAGAAAAGAGTGAGAGAGAGATAAAGAGAAAAATTGGGGAAAGAGAGAGAGGGAGAGAGAGAAATAGAGGCGAGGATATGAACAGATTCCTCTGCTTTTGAGTGAGAGAGAGAGAAAGAGAGAAAGAGAGAGAGAGAGAGAGAGAGAGAGAGAGAGAGAGAGAGAGAGAGAGAGAGAGAGAGAGAGAGAGAGAGAGAGAGAGAGAGAGAGAGAGAGAATGGGAGAGAGAAAGAGAGAGAGAGAGAAAGAGAGAGAGAGAGAGAAAGAAAGAGAGAGAGAAAATAGTGAGAGAGAGATAAAGAGAAAAATTAGGGAAAGAGAGAGAGGGAGAGAGAGAAATAGAGGCGAGGATATGAACAGATTCCTTTGCTTTTGAGGAGCTCCAGGTTGGTATAGCCGATGAACACCCAGATCCTCATGCTGAGAAAAGTGGAACATTTACGAAAGACAGCTTTTACAAGCTTCCTCAAAAGAAGATCCAGTTTAGCGCTCGAGATAAAGAAAGTTGAAGAAAGAGGGGGAGGTAGTGCTGCCGGGCTACAGACCCCCACATCAGGATCTTGCACCGCCTCGGTGCAATTTTCGTCTCATCTGATTATTGAACGAAATAACTGCAATTACTTGAATGACGAAATAAATGCAAATACTCAAATGATGAAATACTGCTAATACTCGAATGACACGTGGTATGTACAGTGGTAGAAATCTTTCCAAGTCAAATTATTTTAGGTACTTCTTCACCCTGGAGATGTTGACCAAGGGAATTTTTTTACCTTGCAAATCCTCCAGATGCACTGCACCCTATGGTAATACCTTGATAACCTTATACGGTCCTGCCCATTTGGGTTCCAATTTAGTTGGAATTGCTAGGACTTGATGCACTAAAACCATGGATCCTTCCTGTACTTCATTGGACCTCAGATACCTATCATGTAGTCTTTTGCGCTCTTCTTGTGTTACCTGAAGTTTTTGCATTGCTCCTTCTCTGTATTCTTCTAATGCCACCAATCTCTGAATGGGGGGCTCAATTCCAATGGTTTTGATTCCTATTTACTTTCTCATAATGAACTCGAACGGTGCCAATGCCTCTTTCCCATAAACTAAATGAAATGGAGTTTCGCCTGTGGTTCCCCTCTTCGTGGTTCTGAAAGCCCAAATTGCACCGATCACTGCTTGTGGCCAGGAGCTTTGATGATCGAAAGATAATTTGCGAAGCAATCCAATCAAAATCTTATTGGAACTCTCTTCTTGGCCATTTGCCCTTGGGTAGTAGGCACAAGATTTTTTATGGAAGATTTTGTACCTATCAAATATAAACTGGAGCAATTGATTTACAAAATGTGTGCCCCTGTCATTAGTAATTTCCAGTGGGCAACCAAATCTTGAGAAAATACGTTTATACACAAATTTAGCTACTGTTAAAGCCATGCAGTCCACAGTAGCTTTAGCCTCTATCCATTTAGTGGCATAACATGTGGCCATCAATATATACTTTTTACCTCCAAGTTGACCAGCTCGACTAATTGGTCCTATGAAATCAAGACCCCATCGTTCAAATGGGAGCCATCCTGTAGATATGACTAATGGTTGGAAATTCAATCTGGTTGGCGTGGGAGCACACCTCTGGGAGATGTGGCATTCCTTAGCAAACTTGATTGCATCCTTGAAAATATGAGGCCACCATAGACCTTTGTTGATGATTCTATGAGCCAATTCTTCCCCCTTTAGATGTCCTTCACTGTGTGCAGCCTCTAGTAGAAGATTTACCTCCTCTGGATAGACACACTTTCTCAATATATCATCCTGACAGTATTTATATAAATTTCCATTTATAATAGAATATGCCTTGGCTTTTAGAAGCAATCTTCTCTTTTCTACAGGTGTCAAGTGTTCTGGGATCTTTCGAGTAGTAAGAACATGGAGAATTTCATCATACCATCCCGTCCGGATTGCCACTAGAAAAAGATTGCTATCCACCAGGTCATCATTAATACCTGTTGCCTTTTCGCTCATTGCAGTCCTGGACACTTGATCTGCCATGTAGTGCTCTTTTCTTGGCTTGATATGAATATCAAAATTAAATTCTTGAAACAGGAGCAACCATCTCCAAATCCTTCGAGCTACTCTAGGCTTGTTTATCAAATACTTCAAGGGCTGATGATCAGATATAAATATAAAATGTACACCAAGGAGATAATGTCGAAACTTCTGAAGAGCAAATACGATAGCCAAACCTTCTCTTTCCGTCGTACCGTAATTCCTTTCAGCTTGGTTGAGTAGTCTGCTGGCATAAGAGATAGGTCTATCCACCTTGTGCGATGATGGTTGAGCTAGAACTGCACCAACAGCATGAAGACTAGCATCTGTATGCACATGAAATTCCAATGACCAATTAGGAACACTTAAAAGTGGCGCAGTACATAGCCTCAATTTTAGTTCACAGAATGCTTTGTCAGCTTCAGCACTCTATGAGAAAGGGACCTTTTTACTGGTAAGCCTTGACAAAGGCTTAGCAATTTCTGAATACATCCGAATGAATCTTCTGTGATATCCTGCATGGCCCAAGAAACTTTGCACTTCCTTTGGGCTTTGTGGAATTGGCAAGGAAAGAATAGTTGTAACCTTTGCAGGGTCAATAGTTATACCTTCAGCAGATACTCTGTGACCAAGAAGAGTACCCTTGGTGACCAAAAAGTGACATTTATTAGGATTCAATTTCAAGCCTGTTTTGAGACATTGCTCAAAACTTTCTTTTAGATTTTCCAAATGGTCATGGAAATCTTGAACTGCTGCTCTTTTATCTGTACCTGAAAATACTGAAAAATCATCCATGAAAATGCGTAGAAAGGTTGTTAACCATTTGCCCAATATCAGATACATCGTTCTATTAAATGAAGCTGGTGCATTCTTTAAACCAAAAGCCATGCGAGTATAGACATAAGTGCCCCACGGAGTAACAAAGGTTGTTTTGTCCCTATCATCAGGATGGATCACTATCTCGTTGTAGCCACTAAAACCATCCAAGAAACTATACAAAGTGTGCGCAGCTACTTCTTCAAGTACTTGCTCTGTGAAGGGCTGAGGAAATCCATCTTGAATAGTCACTTTATTCAAAGCACCAGAATCAACACATACTCTTATTTTTCCACTATTTTTCTTGGGCACAATAACCATAGAAGAAAGCCACTTGGAATGTTCTACTCGAACAATTATACCTGCTTCTTCTAGTTTTGTAATCTCGGCTTTTACCGCCTCTGCATACTTCGGATTGAGTCGATATGGCCTACTTCTTGCAGGCGCGGCTCCCTCAATTAAGGGTATCCGATGTAACCCAAGCTCTTCTGGTATCCCTGCTAAGTCTTTGTAGGACCATGCAAAGACACTTTTATAGGTAAAAAGCAAAGAAGTTACCTTCTATAGCAAAGGGGGATAATGCCACAACCAGGATGCCAAGTGAACTATTTGAGGGTTCTCTTCATCCCCTAAATTTACTTCTTGAACCAATTTTCAGGACTAGTTTTGCTTGAGAAATCATCTCCACTATATGCAGGAGTGGATTTTAATTTATATTCTGCAACATGTTCTTCTATCCATCCTTGAGGTATATCTGCAAAAGGAAGATCTTCTCTGTTCTTAGGTTCATAACCTTCCACCTCTGATACTTTTATATTGGTTGCCTCTTCAAAGCTTGTATTTTCCTGCAATTGCTCATTCTCCAACACCTTGTGGTCTTCATTGCCCTTTCCTGTAATTACCTCATCTGCAACTTCTTCCTCAATTTCATTGATCTCCACTGTGCAACACTGCACTTCCCATCATCCAATTTAACAATGTATCATCTTCTTGGGGTAGAGAGGGCATTACCTGAGTGTCCACAGTTTTTTTGAGTCGAATCCTTCTTCCAAATGTAGTTGCAGTTGGCTATTGGTGCTTGTTGAAATCCATAGTTTATTTTTCCCCCAATCTTGCAAAGCTTTTGCTTGCCTCAACCAAGGTCTCCCCAGGAGTAAAGGGTAAGAAGTCTCCTGTGGAAGTGCAATAACAACAAAATCTAGAACAAAGTGGCAGCCCTGTACTACCATCAATACCTTTTCAATAATGCCAAGTGGCGCAACCCGATGTTGATCTGCTAATGTAACCGTGAATGGTGCCAACTTGGTGGGGTTCAATTTCAATTTGTTCATTGTAAAATCTGGCATTAAATTGATACCACAGCCTCCATCTATGATCACACGTGTGAGAGCTTCATCATTTATACAAACAGATAATCTTGAGCTTTGGTAGTCTGCCAAGGGTGTAGGGGGAAAATCAACCATGAAACCATCTATACTAGGTGATTGGACCAAGTGAGCAGAGTGTATAATCTTCAGTAAGTCACTTCTTATTTTTGAATCCATTTTGATAAGTTCATATAGACTAACCTTATGATGTATACCTTTCAAGATCTGCTCAATGTCTACTTTATGAGTGTCTTCTTGTAGACTGGTTGGTTGGCCCTTTAGAGAAGTAGCCATCTTATCATAAGCTCCTTCGATTTCTACTTGGTCCTTCCATCCAGACTTCTTTTCCTCCTCTTTATCCTGAAATCCTTGTTGTTCATCTCTATAGGTTGCAGCTGCTTGCCTAGCTCTAGTCATCATGGGCATTGCAGAGGATGAAACAGCATAAGTCTAAGTGGTTTTTCCTTCTTCATGTGGAGAGACTGCAATCATGTGAATTGGAGCAGGACGACCTCTTGGGCAATCTTTGGTATAATGATCCTTGGCCTCTAGACAATGTTGACAAGGAGGTGCATCTTCTGGGAGGGAACACCTATTTTGCATGTGGCCGTACTCATCACAACGATAGCACATCAAAGGTCTATTATATCTAGGTTTTGAAGGCCTATTCTCCTCTCTATTTGATGTATTTGAAGTACTAGCATAATATGAATCCAAATTTTGA
>CM035442.1:2059600-2167100 GCA_020310875.1 Ceratopteris richardii
CATGAGATATTTATTTGGTATATGTGCCTACACAAGATATTTTGGCAGACATATTCACCAAAGCTCTTCCACAAGAAAAGTTTGCAGCTTTTCATAAATATTTAAGCTTATTACCTTGTGGCGGCTGATCTGTCACTCCCTGTATGTGATCACATCATTCCCTCTAGCAGATTTGTTCGACTTATGTGTTCCCCAAGTAGCTTTGATTTGAACCTATTCCCTATACATGGGCACTTTTTACTCTAATGTTGGCTAGAGGATTTTTCCATGTTACCACATACATTATTCACTCATATGTGGTGGTATGTTGTACTTAAAGATATTATTCAGCTCTTACTTCAGTTCTGATCATCCTCAATATAGAGAGAGAGCTATTCTAGAAATTCATCTTTGCCATGTCTTGTGTTGCATTTATGCTCCTTGTGTGTGTTTCTTGAAATCTATACCCCCAATAACTATAAAAGTTTCTAGGCATTCTTGTCATAGTGTTAGCTTCATACTCCAATAGTAGATTGGATATTGATATCATGTATGTAGAGCAATGACTCAAAATAGTGGACAAACTTCTCTCCATGTAGTGTAAGGGTAGATAGAGACCAATGTGGTAAATGTATTGCTAACTGAGATATGATACAATGCAAGAGTTAAGAAGTACTTAAGATTTGAGGCAATAATTTAACGATTCAAAAGGCTTGTGGTGGTCAGCTTTTATTAGGTGACTAAATTTCCTAGTATATAAATATATAATTTTTTGTTCATGATGGTTGATTTGATCTATGTAAAAATGATACATATCTTTAGGAATTTATTTGAATTTTGAGTTCAAATGAGGTCATGGTATTTTGCTCCTAATGTCTCCATGAGATTCTCTCCAAATATCCTCTTTACGTTTGACCAAACTAAATTTTTTGGTTAACCTTATAACTCATAAAGGTATACAATCATATGTATAGGCTTATGCCTATATATTATCTCAAGTGTCAATACCTAAATCAAGCACTTAGGCTTGCTTTGTGCACCAGTATCTGGCCCTCAAGCCTAAGATGCTTCATTCTTTAATCCATTGATATTTTGAGAGGTCCAATCATCGATTTGAATTTTTGAGGTTCACTCCATCCGATGATTTGATCATCATATCTGCACATTTTTATTGACTTGATATGTATTAGAGTTCAATTTTCTTGCTTGTGATTCTATACCCTAAAATAATGATAAAGGACCTTGATATTATTCATCCTAGCATGGTAAATTGGAATTCTTTCAAGGTTTAAGGAACTTACGTTGCCTCCAAAGGTATGAGGAGTGGAAGACTTTACACCGAAATCTAAGTATAATGTCTTGATCCACCTATCTTTGTGCGTTGCATTTTCCAAACTTCTATATTTAAGATCATAGGGTAGAGTTACCTTTTGTTTGTCTTCATCATACCAAGACCTTGTTCTTCAAATACAACATCTCTACTTGTACTGAATTGTTTGGTTGAAGGATTATAGAAACTGTAACCCATGTGAGTTAAGGCATACTCAATAAACACTACCTTTGTTGCCCTTTCATCTAGCTTACCTCTTATTTGTGTTGGTACATTAACATAAGGTAAACAACCAAACACCTTGCAATGTCCATGGCTAGGTTCTCTTCCATGCCATGCTTCATAAGGAGTCATACCTTGAAGTGATTTCGATGGTAGTCTATTGACAAGGTACAAAACTGTTGAAATAGCATCTACCCATAGATAATGTGGCAACCTCTTCTCTTCAAGAATTGTTCTGGCTGATCCAACCAATATCTTGTTTCTCATCTCTACAATTCCATTCAGTTGAGGAGAGTACCTAGTAGTCACTTCCCTTTTGATACCTTTATCCTACAGGAACTCATCAAAATCTTTGGAGAATATTCTCCCTATCCATCAGATCTGAGCTTCTTGAGTGATCTACCTGTATGGTTCTCCACATGTGCTAGGTACTTTTTGAATTAATCGAACACTTCATTCCTACTCTAGATAAAGTGTACAATGAACCATTTACTATGGTCATCAATAAATGAGACATAATACCTTGATCCTGGCAATGAAGGTTCTTGACTTGGTCCCCATACATCTGTATATATTAAGTCCAATAAGTTGTTGTGGATGTAGCCTTTGTGGTTGAATGGTTGTCTTTGTGCCTTCCTAATCTGACAAGCATCACATCTATTGATCATGTGATGCTTTGATATGTTTGGCAGTCCAAATACACTTTGATCCCCACATATATCCTTCAAGGTTCTTTCATTTCACATGAGCAAGTCTCTTATGCCATACTTCAAGCTCACTTAGGGTTTAAGACCCAAAAGTTAATAGAGCTATGTTCCTGGTTTCTCCTACTTTAAAAGTAAAGAGCCTGTCATGCTTCTCATCATTATTCTATGAAAATATAACAAGGCTTATATTATGTTGTTGGTTTAATTTCTCAATTTATGCTTACAATGAAAACTAAACATTCAAGTTCATCCAAGAGAGTGATAAGATACATAACGCCGATAGTTACTCATGCTTTTTGTTACATGTTTAGTGAGAAATTGCAAATCAAAGACTCGGCTAATGCTAATTGGGTAGGTTCAAAAAAAGATAGGGATCAAGCTCACATTATGTGTTCATGATACGAAGCAAGGCTATCATATTCAACAACAACAACAATAAATGACCTAGCATGGCAACTTAATCCATAGAGATTGAATATAGAGGATTAAAACTTTTCACATGTGAAGCACTTTGTATTAAATAGATTGAGGCGGATCTTGGACTAAAGGCAGAACCATTCTTATATGTGGAGATAACATGTCAAGTGTTTATTTTGCAAACAATTCCACGTTTTAGGGGAGGTATATGTTGGAGTTAGACGTCTGTTGAAGCAGACAAACAATACAAGGAAGAAGAAGAAGCTTGGAGCACAACACACAATACTAAATGTATTACTAGAGAATGTACAAAGATAAGTAGCTGATTAGGGCAATAGGCATAAATACAAGCTGGGGGAAAAAACCTCCTAAAGAGGGAATAAAGTGCCCCAGCGGTCCTAGTGTGTTCACACACATCACTACCTAAGTATATCAACAAATCCCCCTAGAAGTGATGTGGTGAACAAGGAGCTGGCACTCATGTATAAGGAAGTGCCAAGCCATGTGGAAATCACTCCACAAAAGGAAGTAAGCCCAAAACTTTGTGGAAACCTTCAAATTTCTCCCTAGGAAGAGCCTTCGTGAAAAGGTTTGCAATGTTCTCCTACGTGGGCACATATGCTAAGCTGATCTCCCCAGCAGAGAACCTCTCCTTGACATAATGATAATGCACCTAAATGTGCTTAGTGTGAGCATGGAACATAGGGTTCCTCGCAACTGCCAATGCGCTGTCGGGTCGTGAGAGGTGCTCGGATGGTGGATCAAGTCATCCGCCTAAATCGTTCGGCACACGCGGGGTGTCTGTTAGCAAACTCAGGCTTATGAAAATAAGGGTTCTAATGACAAAACAATATAAATTACCTAATTCTATGACTGAAACTAAAGTTTTCTTACCAAAAGTAAATAGTTTTAACTAGCTATGGACCGTAAGGACGGGCAGCCCTGTATCTTTCTATAGCTTCCATTTGATAAGGTGAAACTAAGTTCTCACGGGTAATTTGATCTTTAATCATGTCATTTTCTTCAGTTTCAATTTGATCTGAGCTCGGTTTTCGAACTAATTGAGGTGGGAATAAGTCTTCGTTTTCCTCCGGTTCTGGCAAAACTATAGTAAATAACGGTAACAGTCGAGAAACAAGACGATCGTATTCTAATGGGCGTAAAGACTCGTTCACTATTTTATCTTTAATAATTTCAGGTTCTATAATTTTGTTATTATATGAATTCTCAATTGGAGATGGTAGCAATGTTCCTATAATTAAGTGATCTAATTTGTGCTTAATATCAGAATCATTTTTAGAACTACTGGTAGGTCCTATTCCTTTCGACATACGAATGAAAAATTAAGATCTCAATAAAGTTGCAGAAAAACAATATGAAGAATGTCAATATCAAACCATTTCAAACTATACAAAGGCATATATTCAGTGCTACTATAATCTTCTAATCCTATACAACTTAGTAAGTTTGAAATCGTGAAATCTTGTATGCTTGTTTCTTGATCAGCACTCCTTGACACTTCGCAATGGCTTTAATTGGAAAATAAGATTTAAATGAATCTTCAATCTTGCTGCTTCTCTTCACTTTACTTCATTAGCTTGAACTCATCAATGTTTCTGAAAAAAACATTAGGTTCACTGCACTTCATTTGCTCTTCAATTGCTCATTAATCTTCAATGCTTCTCGACACTGCAAAAAACATTAGCTATTAGTAATATTACAAAAAATCAATAAAACATAAAAGACATACTTCACATACATTAAAGCATACTCATGCTCATGGATTCTAACATACATTCTTGCACATGCCAACATTTAGCTTAGAGATACTAACATGTTGATATGATGTAAATATAAACACATTTATGCTTATGCTTAAAAGAACCCATGTACTTACATCTAAACACACATTCTCATTCTAGCATATGCTAACGCATTGCTCAAACATACCCTTTAACATACACTATCATGCATACACATATGCCCATGCATTAAAATCATATCCTAATTCATTTGTGTGCCTCCATGATCACACTCAACTATATATGCAAACATACTTTAATGCATCCTAGCACATCCAATCTTTAGTTCCTATATGTAAATACAGTCACAATCCTAACTTAAAACAATATATAGACATACACACGTCCTCACATGAATATGCACATACTTCACATGTATGCTCATACATACTAACATTTGCTAATTCATGCATGTGCTTCGAATACACACATCCTACTTATACTAACCTACATTCTAACCATTTAAATAATAAACTATTAATCTTGCTCATTATTTCATCCATTCATACCCATGCTAATGTATCTCATGTATCTTCAGTTATACTTTGCAGCGCATAATAAGATCGATTGTATTAAAGATCACTTATTCATATGTCATCAAAACGACAGAGCATAGCCAGAGAATACGGACGATCCACCAATCTTTAGTTAAAGGTGCATCGGAGAAAGCGTATTCATGCGGGAGATTAAATTACTTAATATCATCTATCTGTTAGACAATTGTCATAAGAAAAATCAGAGACGCTGGCTTCATCTGTTCATCAAAATCATCGTTCATCTTCGCTTTCCTCCATCGTAACTTAGAATTCATAATCTCCAGGTAGCATCAATCTAAAATTGCTTCCCATAGACCATCAACACATCGAAGAATGTGGCTGCGCCAATATTGTGGTCAGAATTCTCCTCTAAAATCCCATTAACAACGGCCCCTCACCTCCGAATTCCTCCGCACTTTCTATTAGTTTGCCCCCCTTAGTTGTGCGATCCCTTTCCAAAACAGGAGTATCTGTTAGCCTTTCTTCGTCACTGTGAACTCCTGCATGCGCTGCCATGCATACATGCTGACGTGGACATATCGATTCTCCTACACATGCGGACAGTAAAGACCTCTCGTTTCAGCGTGTTGCTTTCAGCGCTAATTCCGCTCCTCGAGTGTCTCTTTCTCTCTCTCTCTCTTTCTCTCTCTCTCTCTCTCTCTCTCTCTCTCTCTCTCTCTCTCTCCTTCTCTTTCCTCTCTCTCTCTCTCTCTCCTTCTCTGTCTGCGCGCTGCCGCGCTCAGACAGAGGAGGGGAGGGATAGTATTTCTCTCTCTCTCTCTCTCTCTCTCTCTCTCTCTATTTCTCTCTCTCTACGCGCACTGCGTGCTACAGACAGAGGAGAGAGGGGGGGGGGGAAACTCACTCACACACACACACATCACACATAACACATACACACATAACACACACACATCACATACACACATACACACATCACACATACACGCACATACACATAACACATACACACAACACACATACACATAACACATTCACACATAACACATACACGCACATACACATAACACATTCACACATAACACACATAACACATTCACACATAACACACATAACACATTCACACACATACACATAACACATTCACACATAACACATACACACATAACACACATAACACATTCACACATAACACACATAACACATTCACACATAACACATACACGCACATACACCACACACTACTGCACGGACTCAGACCAAGCCACGGAATAGGCATGGTCCTGCTTTCGGCCAGACAATCATTCATGCAGCAGCATGGGGCATATCAAGATCATCGTACACAGCAGGACATGATGGCTCAATATCCGGAGCACGAGGAGGGTCTAATGAGAAAGAAGGAAAAACAGAAGAAAGTAAAGAGCAGGAGACAGTACCTGCAAAAAACATTAGGAGAAACTTGAGCTCAACACACATTTAAATACATACACAAGTCCTTCCTAATCCACTCTTTTGGTTTTAACTTTTAATCTACAACCACACTTTAATCTCCTTACTTTCACCACACTTTAAATTGACTTTATTTACACAACTCACTTACTCCATTCTTTTAACCATTTTCATATACACCATTCATTTAAAGTTTCTCTTTAACTTCCTTTAATTGCATCATTTATTCCAACCACTCTTTCAATCACTTTAGTTACACATCTTCTATAGACCATTCTTTTTCCTAGTACTCATATAGACCACTAATTATTTATCCATTTAATTTACCATTTTTAATTTAATTAGCCTATATTTCTTATTTTAAATAAATCATTTAATTCAATCTTAGTTTAAGGGTTTAATTAATTAGAACCTTAGTATTTAAAAGCATACAACTATTAAATTAACAAATTAAACCATAAATTAAATTTGTAGGTTAACCAATGTTAAATTATAGATAAATTTCATTAAATATTATTTGTTTCAACCCTTCAAACTAAGGCTAATCTTCATTCTTGCACGCTAAACCCCTTAAAACCCTTTTGGAATCCTACCATTAGCTCATTAACATTTAAATAAACCCTATCATTAACCCTTTGGAACATAAATAAACTCTAACATGAACCTATTAGAACCTTTTGAGACCCTTCAAATGAACCCTATTGTCATAAATCATATGAACTAGAGTTATATACGCATGTTTCTAGCATGTAGAAATATAAATACTCATTAATTAAGTACTTAGGGTAAACCCTAATATGAACACATGTCCTCCTTCATCCTTCATACCTGATAACATTTTCAAAATAGTTAATCCAATTAGCACAACTGATCAACAGTGATATAAAAGAGGTTTAGAATTCACCAATAAATATTTTAATTTTTCGGTTATCAATTGGAAGATGCAAATCTTCCCGACATCCACCGCCACCAAACCTGCACATCGTCCTCAATGGGCCAACCTGCAGATCATAGAAAGCAATATCAAATTCTTTTGAAAGTTATTCATGACTCAAATTCAAATTGTCTGTATATAAAAAATGCTTCTATCATTAGTACATCTTCAAATAGCAAAGAAAACTTATAAAATTATGTAAACTTGAATTTAAACCTTTTCGTTCAATGCATGAATTGGAAACAGGTTTTAGAAAGAAACTATAGAAGTCATTCAAATAGTGTTCGTACTAACTCTTCTATTAACTCTGTTCATAAGTAAAGCATATGTTATATAGGCCTTCTATCCTCATCTCCTAGCCACTTGCCATTAAGATACAAAAAAAACAATTCCCCTCTAGCATACATCCACCTTATATAGCCCGCTTTTCAATTCAGAAGTGATTTCGAGACCACAACTGATTTACTTGATTTTTTTCTTTCATCTCTTTTTTTTTTATCATAATTTTTCCTGTGTCTTTTTTGTTTTTTCATATACAGCAACCATTAATGTACTGCTTTCAATTTTTCTTCGCAACTTTTTTGATGAAGGGGAAAGGCTTAACCCCTAATCACAGCAAAGGATCTAGAGGTAAGCTAAAGCGGGAAATAGGATCTCTTTAGTAAAATGGGTCAAATTTAAGGAAGCTTACCTATATAAAACAAGTCTACTTCTACTAGGAGTTGCAAGTTAAGGGTTTCGTCAACTATCCATATGACAGCCATAGGTCTCTAATCCCAATCTTCACTTCAAACACCTTCCTACTTCAGCGTAAATTCTACTTTTCATAATTTTAAGAAGTTTCTTAACCTATCTGAAGATTGTACTTATCTAATTATGATAATGCATGAACTTTCATAATAAATTGAAACATAAATCAGGTTTAGAACTTTTTCACCTCATCTATATTGACTCCATCTTCAGCTCTCTTTAAGTTCATCAGAACTTTTGGCATAACATCTTCAATTGCTTTGATCAATGCATCTTCAGAACCTGTAAGCACTCATAAAGTAGAAGCTACAAAACAAGTAATCTTCATTATCATTTATCTTGCAAATATAAATACATATATTCTATCAGATTCATCTTCATCATGACACAAATTTCATCATAAAAAAAATCATAGTGGTTATAATTGTCATAAATCGTAAATAATGCATTCTTAATTTTTTTAAAATAGGTTTTTCAACCTATGAGACAAAATTCATAATTTTCACATTAAGTTTTTCAACCTTTGTAACAAAGTTCATACATTTTAGGAAAAATCATAATGTTCATAGTATTTTTAACTTGTATCTTTATAAATGAGCATCATATTTTGCTATCAATGAAATTCATATCTGGATTATGATAGTTCCTTTTCCTCATCTTATGGTATGTCAATATAATCATCATCGTATTGTAACATATTTTCATGTTCTTCATATTTATCATGATCATATTTATATCATATATATTTCTTTCTTTGAAAAGTATACCATCATAATTGTTGTAAACAAAATTTGTTTAAAATATTCATCATTTCATTATAAGAATGTTCCTCATAATTGTTCATCATAATAGATTTCTTCCTATTTAAGAAAGAAAGAAAATCATAAGTTCATCAAAGCATAATGTAAAACTTTATCATAAGCTAACTTTTCCAAGCATAAAATTTCATAAAACAAAACAATTTAGGTATAGGTTTCTCAATCTTTAGGAAAACAACATATATGCAGCAAGCAATATCAACAATTGAAAAGTTTTATCTTCATTAAACAATTACATCATAATAAGACTAATCTCTTAAATTCTTCTCCTTTTTCTTAACTTTAGATGCGTTCTTGGTATTGTTTTCAATCTTCCATATAGCTTCTTGTATCCATTTTTCCATATTCTTATCATGTTCTAATTGAATTTGAAGATTTTCATCTTCAGATGTTTGTACTATTCTTTCATCATTTTTATTTTTTTCATATTTATTGTCATTTTCTATGACTTTAGGTTCCGTTTTAACCACATATATATCTTTATTTCCATCAATTGATTGTTCATTTTCATCATCTTTTATCCTTACATCTTCTTCTTTCTTAGTCTTATTCCATGTATCTTGATCCTTAAATGTAGTTTGAATATCAATGTTACTCATAGATTTAGGCGTAAGAAGGTTTTGATCATTTTCCAAGCATTTACTTTTAGTCACAACCTTGTTCATAGAATGTAATTGACATACATTGCTTTTCTCATCATGATTCTTAGGTTGCCATTGTTTCTGAAGTTTAGTTTTAGGACTCAATTTTGTCTGATCAAAATAGTCTATCATCCCCCCTCTACCTAAGTTTAATCTCAAAGGTAGTTGTGTTTGATAATCACATATTTTCTGTTCACTTTCTAGTACCAATTGTTGGCTACATGCTTTCTCATAGGCCATACAATTCCCATAAGTATGGCCTAGTTGGTCACACCAAAAGCATCTTAAGGGATATACTTTCCTATTCATAGCCCTATAGGTGAATCTCCTAAACTCATTCATATGAGTTTCATTAGGCAACTTTGGAGATAAACTTTGCATTTCATGTTCATTACACTTGCAGTTAGGGATTTCATTGACTTTTTTGGTCAAATCATCTATTTGGATCTTTAATGTTTTAACAATTTCTTGTAAAATTCCACACATCGCACTATTTGAATTAGAAAACTCACTTAACTTGTCAATTAACAAAAATAATTCTTTAAATTTTGCTTGATTTGACGAATTTAACTTATCCTCTAAATCTTTGAGTTGTGTTTCAAGTCCCGAATTTGCATTCTTAATTAAACCCTCCATAGTAAAGTTCGTTTTATGCATGTTTAAATTAATTGCTTTTTTACCCATTGATATTTGAGAAACAAGAAGTCTTAGATGATAGATCAATACCTGTAATCTGAGTCGAAGAAGAGGCTCAAAGAGTGACTGTGTGAAAATTTATACAATTTTTAATAAGATCAAAATCTAATACATCAATTGCTAATAGATGATTGTGCAAACGTTCCTGCTTCTAACGTCGATGAGAGGGGGTGACGAGATGAGGATATATCTACTTGCCACTCTTCGTGGAGGCGCTCAGTTCCCTAGGGAACAACCCTCAACACCTAGAAGAGTGCAAGGTTCCAAAGAACACAGCCACTGCTGCAACGGATGAAGAAGCTCCCACGGATGAAGAAGCTTCTGCAATCCAACCTGTCGATATCATGTATGCACTTGCACGAAAAATTTAAATTTTATACCTGAGCTGCAAGGCCGTTTGTTCACGTCGGGTTCACCAATGTCGGGTCGTGAGAGATGCTCGGATGGTGGATCAAGTCATCTGCCTAAATCGTTCGGCACACGCGGGGTGTCTGTTAGCAAACTCAGGCTTATGAAAATAAGGGTTCTAATGACAAAACAATATAAATTACCAAATTCTATGATTGAAACTAAAGTTTTCTTACCAAAAGTAAATAGTTTTAACTAGCTATGGACCGTAAGGACGGGCAGCCCTGTATCTTTCTATAGCTTCCATTTGATAAGGTGAAACTAAGTTCTCACGGGTAATTTGATCTTTAATCATGTCATTTTCTTCAGTTTCAATTTGATCTGAGCTTGGTGTTCGAACTAATTGAGGTGGGAATAAGTCTTCGTTTTCCTCCGGTTCTGGCAAAACTATAGTAAATAACGGTAACAGTCGAGAAACAAGATGATCGTATTCTAATAGGCGTAAAGACTCGTTCACTATTTTATCTTTAATAATTTCAGGTTCTATAATTTCGTTATTATATGAATTCTCAATTGGAGATGGTAGCAATGTTCCTATAATTAAGTGATCTAATTTGTGCTTAATATCAGAATCATTTTTAGAACTACTGGTAGGTCCTATTCCTTTCGACATACGAATGAAAAATTAAGATCTCAATAAAGTTGCAGAAAAACAATATGAAGAATGTCAATATCAAACTATTTCAGTCTATACAAAGGCATATATTTAGTGCTACTATAATCTTCTAATCCTATACAACTTAGTAAGTTTGAAATCGTGAAATCTTGTATGCTTGTTTCTTTATCAGCACTCCTTGACACTTCGCAATGGCTTTAATTGGAAAATAAGATTTAAATGAATCTTCAATCTTGTTGCTTCTCTTCACTTTACTTCATTAGCTTGAACTCATCAATGTTTCTGAAAAAAACATTAGGTTCACTGCACTTCATTTGCTCTTCAATTGCTCATTAATCTTCAATGCTTCTCGACACTGCAAAAAACATTAGCTATTAGTAATATTACAAAAAATCAATAAAACATAAAAGACATACTTCACATACATTAAAGCATACTCATGCTCATGGATTCTAACATACATTCTTGCACATGCTAACATTTACCTTAGACATACTAACATGTTGATATGATGTAAATATAGACACATTTATGCTTATGCTTAAAAGAACCCATGTACTTACATCTAAACACACATTCTCATTCTAGCATATGCTAACGCATTGCTCAAACATACCTTTTAACATACACTATCATGCATACACATATGCCCATGCATTAAAATCTTATCCTAATTCATTTGTGTGCCTCCCTGATCACACTCAACTATATATGCAAACATACTTTAATGCATCCTAGCACATCCAATCTTTAGTTCCTATATGTAAATACAGTCACAATCCTAACTTAAAACAATATACAGACATACACACATCCTCACATGAATATGCACATACTTCACATGTATGCTCATACATACTAACATTTGCTAATTCATGCATGTGCTTCGAATACACACATCCTACTTATACTAACCTACATTCTAACCATTTAAATAATAAACTATTAATCTTGCTCATTATTTCATCCATTCATACCCATGCTAATGTATCTCATGTATCTTCAGTTATACTTTGCAGCGCATAATAAGATCGATTGTATTAAAGATCACTTATTCATATGTCATCAAAACGACAGAGCATAGCCAGAAAATACGGACGATCCACCAATCTTCAGTTAAAGGTGCATCGGAGAAAGCGTATTCATGCGGGAGATTAAAGTACTTAATATCATCTATCTGTTAGAGAATTGTTATAAGAAAAATCATAGACGCTGGCTTCATTTGTTCATCAAAATCATCGTTCATCTTCGCTTTCCTCCATCGTAACTTAGAATTCAGAATCTCTAGGCAGCATCGATCTAAAATTGCTTCCCATAGACCATCAACACATCGAAGAATGTGGCTGCGCCAATATTGTGGTCAGAATTCTCCTCTAAAATCCCATTAACAACGGCCCCTCACCTCCGAATTCCTCCGCACTTTCTATTAGTTTGCCCCCCTTAGTTGTGCGATCCCTTTCCAAAACAAGAGTATCTGTTAGCCTTTCTTCGTCACTGTGAGCTCCTGCATGCGCTGCCATGCATACATGCTGACGTGGACATATCGATTCTCCTACACATGCGGACAGTAAAGACCTCTCGTTTCAGCGTGTTGCTTTCAGCGCTAATTCCGCTCCTCGAGTGTCTCTTTCTCTCTCTCTCTCTCTTTCTCTCTCTCTCTCTCTCTCTCTCTCTCCTTCTCTTTCCTCTCTCTCTCTCTCTCCTTCTCTGTCTGCGCGCTGCCGCACACAGACAGAGGAGGGGAGGGAGAGTGTTTCTCTCTCTCTCTCTCTCTCTCTCTCTCTCTCTCTCTCTCTCTCTCTCTCTCTCTCTCTCTCTCTCTCTCTCTCTATTTCTCTCTCTCTACGCGCGCGGCGTGCTACAGACAGAGGAGAGAAGGGGGGGGGGAAACTCACTCACACACACACACATCACACATAACACATACACACATAACACACACACATCACATACACACATACACACATCACACATACACACACATACACACAACACACATACACATAACACATTCACACATAACACATACACGCACATACACACATAACACACATAACACATTCACACATAACACACATAACACATTCACACACATACACATAACACATTCACACATAACACATACACACATAACACACATAACACATTCACACATAACACACATAACACATTCACACATAACACATACACGCACATACACCACACACTACTGCAGGGACTCAGACCAAGCCACGGAATAGGCATGGTCATGCTTTCGGCCAGACAATCATTCATGCAGCAGCATGGGGCATATCAAGATCATCGTACACAGCAGGACATGACGGCCCAATATCCCGAGCACGAGGAGGGTCTAATGAGAAAGAAGGAAAAACAGAAGAAAGTAAAGAGCAGGAGACAGTACCTGCAAAAAACATTAGGAGAAACTTGAGCTCAACACACATTTAAATACATACACAAGTCCTTCCTAATCCACTCTTTTGGTTTTAACTTTTAATCTACAACCACACTTTAATCTCCTTACTTTCACCACACTTTAAATTGACTTTATTTACACAACTCACTTACTCCATTCTTTTAACCATTTTCATATACACCATTCATTTAAAATTTCTCTTTAACTTCCTTTAATTCCATCATTTATTCCAACCACTCTTTCAATCACTTTAGTTACAGATCTTCTATAGACCATTCTTTTTCCTAGTACTCATATAGACCACTAATTATTTATCCATTTAATTTACCATTTTTAATTTAATTAGCCTATATTTCTTATTTTAAATAAATCATTTAATTCAATCTTAGTTTAAGGGTTTAATTAATTAGAACCTTAGTATTTAAAAGCATACACACTATTAAATTAACAAATTAAACCATAAATTAAATTTGTAGGTTAACCAATGTTAAATTATAGATTAATTTCATTAAATATTATTTGTTTCAACCCTTCAAACTAAGGCTAATCTTCATTCTTCCACACTAAACCCCTTAAAACCCTTTTGGAATCCTACCATTAGCTCATTAACATTTAAATAAACCCTATCATTAACCCTTTGGAACATAAATAAACTCTAACATGAACCTATTAGAACCTTTTGAGACCCTTCAAATGAACCCTATTGTCATAAATCATATGAACTAGAGTTACATACCCATGTTTCTAGCATGTATAAATATAAATACTCATTAATTAAGTACTTAGGGTAAACCCTAATATGAACATATGTCCTACTTCATCCTTCATACCTGATAACATTTTCAAAATAGTTAATCCAATTAGCACAACTGATCAACAGTGATATAAAAGAGGTTTAGAATTCACCAATAAATATTTTAATTTTTCGGTCATCAATTGGAAGATGCAAATCTTCCCGACAACGCTCTGACTGTCAGTGAAGATGGTGGTGGCAGAAGACTGACCAACACCCAAATCAGCCATAAGGCATCTGAGCCACACACACTCAATAGTCAATGTGAAAGCTTCCCTGTACTCAGCTTCCCAACTGGAAGTGGCCACAGTAGGCTGCTTCTTGCTCAACCAAGATATACATGAGCTACCAAGCATGAAGCAAAAGCCACTAGTGGACGCATGAGTGTCATAGAAACTAGCCCAGTGGGATTCACAAAAAACATGCAAATTCGGTGGTAGTGATACCCCCTTGGGATAAAAAACCCAAGTAGTTGAGTACCACTCAAGTAGCGAAAGATGCGCCTAACCGTCTGCCAATGCTTGACTCCTGGGCAATGCATAAACCTGCTCATCTGTGAGATAACAATCTGGATATCTGGTCGAGTGATGCATAACTAAATCTGGCATCCAAGAGCCTGGTGATAGAGGATAGCATCAAATGCGTCTCTAACATCATGAAGACTCAATCGTAAACCTATCTCCATAGGAGTGGCAATAGGCTTACAGCCCTCAAGGCCTAAACGCTATAATAATGTGTCAATATATTTCGTTTGACACAAAGCCATTCCACCATGAACTTGCATAAAATGAATGCCCAAATAGTCATTCAAATGCCCGAAATCAGACATCTCAAATGAGGCATGGAAATCAGCCTTAAAATCAGCAATATGCTTCTCAATAGGACCACTGAGCACCATGTTGTCAACATAGGCAACAATGATCAGAAGAACATCATTAGCATGCTTAAGATATAAGGTGCTTTCAATTGGACTATTCTCAAAACCATGTGCAATCAGATAGGCATTTATCTTCTCATACCAAGCACGTGGTGCTTGCTTTAAACTATATAATGCCTTCTTTAACCTACACACCTGGTTTTCATGCCCTTTCTGCACAAAGCCACACAGCTGAAATACAGAAACTCCTTCATGCAAGTCGCCATTCAGAAATGCACTTTTAATGTCCAACTGATGTACATTCCAACCATGATGAGCTGCAAGTGCACAAATGCTACAAACTGTAGTCATTCGGCAAGTAGGTGCAAAGATCTTGTCAAATTCAATGCCTCTTTTCTATGCATAACCCTTTGCAACAAGCCTAGCCTTATATCTGTCAAGTGTACCATCAGGTTTACACTTCAGCTTGTATACCCACTGATTGACCATGTTCTTCTTGCTAGGAGGCAACTCACATAAAGACCAAGTACCTTTCTTCATTATTGCATCATATTCAGATTGCATAACATCTATCCAATTTTCTGAATTTTGTGCTTCATCAAATGAAACAAGCTCAGTCTCATCACAAAGATTAGATGTAGTCATAGCATAGAAATCTTATGCAAAAGAGGCACTATGAAAGCCTGATTGAGTATGACATGACAAAGGTGCATCTAATTTGCTCTCACACAAGGTCTCCACCAGCCATTTTGGCATAGTTCTTGCCTACTTAATATGAGCACTCTCATCAATAAGTGCATCATGTAAATCTGCATCAGAAATGGAATGATCTACATCATCACGTGAAACCTACAAAGGTTGAGAACTTGTCTCATTAGGACCAACACTAGACTATCCACCTGTAAAAAGAGGCAGCAAAGTATCATACATGTCTTTGGAGCTAACAGATATCTCCTTAGTACATGAAAGCAATGGCAGAATAGCATTTTCCACAAAAACAACATCACGGATAACCAGAATGTGTTTAGTCTGTGGATGATACAAATGATACCCTTTACTTTCAAAACTGTACACAAAAAAAATACATTTTACTACTTTATTATCCAATTTTCTACAATCTTGTTCGGGCACTAATGCATATGCCAAACAACCAATTACATGCAGATGAGCAATACATGGCTTGCTATCATGCCAAGCCTCATATGGAGTGATAGACTATAGCACTTTAGTGGCACACCTGTTAAGCACATATGCTGCACACATGACAGCCTCAATCTAGAAACTATGTGGTAGAGCTTGACTCTTTACCATACACCTCGCCATCTCCATGAGTGACCTGTTCTTTTGTTTTGCAACTCCATTTTGTTGAGGTGTATATGGCACTGTACACTGGTGTCTTATCCCACGTTCAGCCAAAAATGTATTAAAATGAGAAGACATATATTCCCCTTCTTGATGAGAACGGAGGGTGCCCATTGTACATGCTAACACATTTTCAGCCAAAACTAAAAACTGTTTGCAGCACATGAACACTTTGGACTTTGCGTTCAATGGATATACCCATGCATGCCTAGAAATATCATCGATGAAAGTCACGAAGTAAAGATAATTTCCAAAAGAAGGTGTCTACATAGGACCATCGACATCGTTATGTACAAGCTGCAATTTCTTAGTAGCCCGAACTGAACCATCTTTTGGAAAGGAGGAATGCTGCATTTTGCCCAAAATATAGCCTTCACAAACATGTTTTCACAGTGCCTCAAGTTTGGGCAAAGATGACACCATTTCAGATTTCTGCAGATGTAGCAAACTAGCAAAATTCAGATGACCAAAGCGTGGATGCCTAAGTTTTGCATCTGATATAGCCTGAGAATCATGTACTACACATGCCAAATCATTTACAGATCTTTCATAGTCTATGAGCTTATATAGCCCACGACATAGAATGCCAAAAGCAATAATCACATCACCATTTGATAGATCATGAACTGTACACCTATTATCAACAAATTTCACAACGAAGCCAATCTTGACTAATGCAGAAATTGATAACAGATTTTTCTTGATCCCTGGCACAAACAAAGCACCTGACAAAGTGAAAGAACTACGTCCATCAGCACTAATCAAAATGATCTTACCAACTCCCATAACACGATAAGAGGAGTTGTTGGTGCATGTAACAGTATTCCCTGTAGGGGCAGGCTCGAGTGAAGAGAAGAAACTACAGTGCGAGGTAATATGTTTGGTCACCCCATTGTCAAAGTACCAAACATCTGAGTCTACTGCAGACATGCAGTGCTCATGAGAACATGGGTCAAAACTACAAACAATAGTAAACACCCATTCTTCTTCCTGCACAAGATTAGCAGACTCTCTTTTTGGTGTAGAGGCCTTTGCAACAACCATTCCAGCCTCTTTCTTCTTTGCCTCTTTAGCAGCCAATTTTGGACAGTTCTTTACGATGTGATCATTTCCTTTAGAAGATTTGCAAAACAATTTCTGCTTGTTTGATTTTTTCTCATCTTTATCTTGGTTGTTCAAATGTGTGTAGAAATTTCTTGGATGCTTTTAAGCTCAAAGGTATGAAGGATTTGATAAGTTTGAAAGACATGGTTGAAGGTATCTCGCAAATGAGATTGAAGTGGAGTGTCGAAGGTATATGTTTGAGATTATTGTCATGTGAGGTATGCTTGGATACATTAAGCAAAGTTAAGGTCAATATAATTCTAAAGATGACAGAATAAAATCAAAATTTAGGATGAATAAAAGATACAACATCTTCCTCATAGTGAGTGGCATGTAGAAGAAGGCATAAAACTCCTCAGAGGCTTCTTGACTATGAACGTGAAGTGGGAGCACATTCTCAACAAGTAGAGAGATAGAGAGAGAGGAAGACAAAGCAAAGCACTCTAGTAGGTCAGATTTGCTTTTAGAAGATATTTTGTCATTTTCTGTTCTCATAGATTCTTTTTAACCGCACATCATTTTGTACATAGCCACTTTGTGAGCTTCATATTGCATTTTTTATGTAGTTATTTCTTGCATTTAAGTAATAATTGGAAAAGCCACGGTGCTTCATGGTTTTATTTCAAATATCCTCTTTAACATTTTTGTTTTTTTATGAATTATTAGTCCAAGAGTAACATCCTAATTTTTTGTATACCTATGTGGATATGTAATTTATTTTTCGTAGTTGGGTTTTCCAACCAAAACTGATTGAACTAACTAAATTATAACTTGTTGGAAATATCTCTTCTCTAGTTTTAGTGGTTAAAGCATAAGTCCATATGCGTTTTGAGTTGAGATAAGCAAGTATTCCATGGTGTAGGTGTCTATCCAAGTGTGGAACTTACAAGCCCTCACTAAATGGTTCTTGTTGTGCATACAAAAAATCATTCTCCATAGGTTGTGCAATGATCAGTAACCCTCACAAGAGACTTCCCATTGAATAGTTTAATATTATAAATATCTAGGTCTGCAATGTTCTTTATCCAATTCCTTTATGTAAATGGTGGGATAAACCATATCTTCTACGTAACAATATTTTCTTCTTCTGAATCTAATAAACAAGGTGTTTATCATGGTGGAGAATAATATTTTCACCTTCGAATATCTCTCATAAAAGTTTCCTTCTATAATAGCCCTTCCTGAGTGTGGATCGTCCTTGAAGTATACGCCTCTTGATTTTGCTCTAGTCACTTCCATATGACTTCTCGAGTGTATTATCTCACTTTATGTTTTATCTCTTTTCTACTTTGAAGTACTCATAATTCGTAAATGCCATTTTTACTATAGATTCAAGCCGCACTTTGGAATCGGAGAATAAGTAGCCTCCACTAGTGGATGTGTAATATCAAGAATGATCAATTTCATCTATACTTAGACATGATGTAGAGAATGAAAAGATGCTTTCGCATCCCCAAAATAAACTTTCAGACACATCTCAAAATAAAAATATCTTAGCCAAACTGATTCTCTAAATTTACAAAATCAATAAATCCAAGACATATTATCTAGCTTTGTTAAAAAACTACATCAAAAAATGATGATAAATTCACTCTAATATTATCTACTCAAAAGTTAATTAGAGAATGAACTTGAGATTTCAGATAACTTAAGATGACTATGGTAGCTATCTTATCGATGTTGAATTAATTAATATAGATGGATATAAGAGTAGAAGAAGAAATTTTTAACATAAATTCAAACAATGTATTCTAGATGAATCCAAGAGTAGAACAAGAAATTTCTACTTAAAATCAAACAATGTATCCATCACCTAAATATGTGTTGAGATATGGGATCCTAAACTTAAGATATACAAGGGGCTTGCTTGTCTTATTGATCAAAACTCTGAAAAACGCAAAGAAACAATGAATTCATGGAGATAAATCTTTTTGCACTCATTCCTTCCCTTTTGTTCTTCCGAAAATCTTAACCCGAAATGCTAGAGGTCAGTGAGCTATCAACTTTCACCAAAATGTGAAAGGTTTTCACGTACGTTGAAGTTGATTTGGAAGGTAGGGAGTTACAATTAATCTTACATGGACTTCATTTAGCTGGTCCTTTTCCCTTTATTTGAGTTGACCTCACCACCAAGTTCGAGATTGATTTCCAACATCTTGTAGCTGTGGAGTATGATCACGGTCTATTACATAAGTCTTATATTTCCTCATGCTCCAAGGATGTCCTTTAGAATAAGTTGAGAATAGGTTAAGCTGTGGTGATCATAATCACTCAAAAATTCTGATTTTATTACATGTAAGCAATCGATGAACTCCCTATGAAAGTTTATCCCCATGAAATGGGGGATATGATATTTTATATTTGATATCCCTCATCATCAATGAGTACCACCTCATCGAGCCCAATGAATTGAAACATTTACTAGCTATTAATTTGAATAGACATTTTGTGAATATTCAAGTATTTCGAATGCATGTATATAGGTAAAAGAGAAATACAGCCTAAAACTCTTGTAATAATTTGATCTATTTGAATGAACTTTATTATCCACCTTTGGCTCGTCCAATTTATGATTTGTAACGTTTTGTTGCGTATAAGAGATATTCAATCTAAAGTACGAATGAAATTTAATTAGTGTATGGTTGCTTTTGATTTTTTGTAACTCTGAATAGAATAAGAATTAAACTACCATGGAGTTATTATATGTATTATTAAAACTATTTTTTATGTAATAGAAATCGAAGCCGTGACCGGCTGTAAGTCGCTGAACAATGCGTTTATAAAATATGTAGCAATACCAACAGTAAACCAATGTTTTATTTCTGAAGTCTATAGATGCATGGATAGCGTTTCAGGACGGGAGAAATACTTTTCTGATGATTATCAAGGTTCTTTGTTTTGTACGATTATCGCTTCCGTACCGAAATCAGATTTACATTCCGTTGTTCAACATTTTATCACGTCTATTTGGTGAACTACAGAACTGCATCCATTGACTTTATGTGCACATTTCGTCGTCTTCCTATTGCTATTGTTTTTTTTCAATGCAGTGATTTTTTTTTCCTTTTCTTTAAGAGGAAGTTTTGCGAAGCCAAATCTCCCTTGCTTGAATTACATTGACAAGAACAATTGTATAATTGTACAACTAAAGTCTAGTACACATGAGACCCCGCATATCCCACAAAGCAATGGTTGAAACTATCGAAGACAACATTGGGAAAGGATTGCCGGAAGGCATGTGGCTTTGGCATCGGAAAACGGTAGAACTGAGATTAGGCTGGCCTACGGCGCATACAATGTTCGACAGCTCAAAGGGAGGGTTGAACCCAAGAACTCTACCTCAAGAGGTTGAAGCCCAACCGATTCACTTACATCACGCAGAATATCAATGTAGTAGTTTTGTATGAGGAGATGTTGTTAGTAAGACTGTGAATGTAGTAGTTTTGTATGATCATATGTTGTCAGTAAGAGATCTATTATTGTACGCTTGCTTTGTCTTACTCTGTAACGACTATATAAGGGACATAATAATACCAACAATGAGACCATGCTCGATTTCTTTGAACTAGGGTTGGACAAAGAGTCATCAGAAACAAACAATCTTCTGATCATTGGAAAGATTTGTATAGTTATAGTTTTCATGGATAGATTATATTCGGATCCATTTTCCAAGATTCTAATTTAAATGTAAAAGTACTGACAAAACGTCATTAACTGCATACAATTTGCTTCTCCCTTATGTTTTGTCTGAAAGGCCATTCGAGGTTAGCAATTAAACAAGTTAGTTGATGATATCGCGATCATAAACTGGGTTCGAGTGGCCAACAGAAATGTGGAACCATGAAACCTTATTATTTCATGTACATTCGAATTTTATAATTCAAGAATCAGACTCTCTTCAGGATCGTTACATAATCAAGAGGTGGATATTCCCCTCGCTTACTCTAGTGCACGGCTTCTCTCCATTCATAAAAAGTGGTGTCATCATCCTGTTTCTCGGAACTGAAGCAGTAATCGTATTGAAATCGATAAGAAATACATCAATATTTAGAGAGACATAAAATCAAAACTAATAACCCACTCAGCGACTTCATGGGCATCCACTCTGTGATTCTATGATCTGTACCGAAACGCCGAAGCATGAATTAGTAGCTGAACTTTGAAGCGTATGTGAATATGTGCACCGGATTCGATAAGGCAAATAACGATATTATGTACTTCATATTCGTCTTTTGCAGACGCAAACGGAGGATATAACAAGGGTGAACACGAGGAAAAGGGAACCCATGAAAAGAGTACCAGTTGCGATAGCCAAGCGACTGCAGAATGATATAAACTGTACGCATGTACCATTGGTATCTTTATTTGGTACTAACGACGAAGCAGCGGCGGTTACACCTGTCACCGCCAGAATGAGAATCACCTGCATTCAGATCTCTCTCTCTCTCTCTCTCTCTCTCTCTCAAGAATGCATACACATACACTTACACACGCACACCACACGCAAAGGACTAAGACGACATGCCTGATCGCCAATATAGCTAATCCAAAGCAGTGCTTTCTTGCACGAAAGGGCGATGTCAATTAGTCGGAGAATTATCGAAATGATGGCATAAACGCAATAGAGCGACCCCAGCACTGCAGTGCCCAGAATATACCTGGGGAAGTATTCTCGTTTTACATCTCTCTCTCTCTCTCATACACAACAAACACGCACATACGCACACACATAGACACATCGATTATAGCTATTAATCGGCTCCAAAGCGAACAGGATCTACATGAACGCGTATAGCAGCCCGTTCAGAATTCAATTACCCCATAGCAGATCTTTTCAATTAGCCTAGGAGATCTTCGGTTGAGTGGATTCATCGGTAGAGTGGATTTGAACTGAGCAGCGGAAACATTGCTGCGCACGTTCAGCCAAACGTTAGAGGCCATTTGTAAGGGACTGACTATCAACAATTCACATTAGGCGAATGGAACAGACATTTACCATACTGCCTAGATGGAACGCAATCCTTTAAGCTGTTCCGACCCCCCCTTCCTCCGTGCCAAATCAAAAAGCATAGAACTTTATATTTTTGAGAATAAAACATTTAACACGATCCAATCCTCTCCTGTCAATTCACATTTCCTTTTTGTAATTTTTTTGGCTCTGTACCACCACCTTGTGTGCATACAAGGTTGGAAGAACTGTCAAAACATGACTTATTCCAATGTGAATACAAGGTTGAAAGAACCGTCAAAACATAACTTATTCCAAGTGGAAGTTTGTGTTTTTCCATGCTAGTTCCAGAGCCTCAGTGTGAACCCAGCCGTATTTTGTGTACCCATCCCCAATTCCAATCATCAACTTGGGCTTCAAATGTTTGCTGATGATACCAATATGTGTACTCTTGCTGATCCTCAGTTTGCTGAAAATTTCCTGGCCTGTTTAAAAACCTTTTGTCTTGCCAGTGGTTCTCATATCAATCATTCCAAAACTGGTTTCTGGTCTTCTAATCGTATCACCCCCAATTGTATTGTTGACACTGGTTGTAGCATTTTGCAGGATCGTGTGATTTTTAGGCTTTTGGGTATTCCAATGGGTTTTAATGTCTCTATGCAGCAAAGATGGGACTGGGTGCTTCAAAAATTCAAGGGAAAAATGCTCAGGTGGTATAATGCTTATGCCTCCCTCTCTCACAGATGTTTTGTCTTGAAGCACTTTCTCCTCCCTACCATTGTGTACTTCCTGGCTTGCTGGAGTCCTTCCAAGAAGCAATTAAATCAGGTGATTACTCTGGCTAGAAGATTCTTATGGGGAGGCAATGACCAAATTCACAAAGTTCCTAAAGTGGCTTGGAAGATTTGTTGTCTGCCTAAACATGAAGGTGGACTGGGTATAATCTGCCCTATGAAAATGGCTGAGAACCTGGCCTCTAAATGGGTGTACAGAGCCTTAAGTTCTAGGAACATTTGGGCTTGTCTGCTTAAAAGAAACATACAAAAGTTTCATGTCAAAAACTACAAGGCCTGGACTAATAATCATCTTTGGGATATTGTTATTTCCCCTACCCCTTTTGTTCCTGTAGGCAGTAGCCTTTCTTGCAGGTTTTGGTCCGTGTGGATGAAAGCTAAAATCTGTTTTTTTCCTAATTCTAAGTTTTCGACTAACCTTAATTTTTTCCTTCAGGAATCTCCTTGGCTAGGCTAGATTGCTTTGTGGAATAACAAAGAGCTTGAGATTAGAGAACACAAATGTTTTAAGCTTGGTGTCAAAAACTGGGCCTGGTTTTTTAACTCAGGTGAGTTGATATCTAATGATTATATTTTGTCACGGACCCAATTTTCTCCTGGGTGTTTACAGATCCTTCTGGAAAGAAAGTATCTCCTGATGAAAAAGCTTGAGGAGTGCAGGATTGCCAACCTTCATTTCACTGAAGTTGCCAAAGATATGTGGACAAGCTTCAAGCTCAACAAAGGCTTTGTTCTCAGTATTACTAACAAGCTTAACAACAGATGGGGGTGTAATTGGTCTGCCAATCAATGGAGATACAAGTTCAAAGTCATGTGGGCTATCCCCTATAATATCAAGCATTCCTACTTGGAATGGCTGATTCTTCATAATGGCTTGTGGACTGGCAACATGGCTAAGAGAGCAAATATAAATAATAGTAACTGTGCTCTGTGCAGCAGGGAAGAGGATTTAACCCATCTCTTTTGTAATTGCTGGCATGCTAAACAGTTCTGGAAAGTGCTGGACCCTATCCTGGCTATTAAAAAGCTTCCTCAACTTGGTTTTAAAGAGATCATTCTCGGATGTTGTAATAAACTAGATCTAGTGCTCTGGCATTTGTGGAGGGGTCACATCCTTTGGCACATATGGATTAGTAGGAACCAAGTCCTCTTCAAGAATGGCAAAAAGAACTATATGTTTTCCCTCAGAAAATCTTTGTATCTCTTTGGAATGCAGAGTCTGCTGTCTATCAATCAGGGCCCTCAGGATCAAAGTACTATTACTAAGTCCCTTCCTCCTTGCAAGTGGAGGGAATCACTTCTGGAATGTTATTCCAGTGACAGATTTATCATGGTCTTCAACTTGTAACTCTTGCCTGATGGGATCTCTGCTTCCCTGTGTACTTTGTACTTTTACTATTTAATTTACTCTCTTTTCCTGTTGTCTCAAAAAAACAAAAAAGGGTGGTGCTTGCAACTTGCGCCGACTTCGAGCTGTCTCAAGATACTCATAGTTATAGCTTTATAAAAAATTGACAAAAGAATCAATTAATCGCCATTCGAAACTTTGCAGGAAGAGGCTTTTTCGAAGTTTGAAGGAGATTTTAGGAACTAAAAAGAAGATTCTCAGGAGATCAAAATGATGGTTCCTAAGGAAGATAATTCTGCAGCAGACTTTGAGACTTTGATGTAACTTAAAGTTTTTGACGCAATTGCAAGTACCGCTTTGGTGAAGCGTCTTTTCCTTCAAACTTGTTCGTTTGCTATTAATTTGCGGCAAGCTATTCCTTTTCAACCTATTTGCTTCGAAAAGATGCCAACCCTTATTCCCTCGTTTGTCATGAGCAATGTGGCTCCCCCTCAGTCTGTGTCCCCCCTTGAGATGGATTCCGTCCCAGTGGACGTCGCACCCCCAGAGGTCTATTTATGCAAGGAGTCTGTGGCAGCAAAGAAAGAAGAACTGATGAAAACGTGCCTGATCGGTCAAATGTTTGGCCCTAGACCCCCTCTTGAAAGTGTGAGAACTTGGCTTCGCAAGGAGTGGTTCCCGCGTGGTCTAATTGTGTCCAAATATCAATTCTTGCCGGCGAATCACTTGCTTCTAGTTTTTGAGAACGAAGAGATGGCTTTCCAAGACCTACATGCCGGCTGCTAGCAAGTGGGCCGGTCCACCCTTTGCCTTTTTAAGTGGACCCCAGACTTTGTCCCGAACAGATCAAAGCCTCTTCGTTACCCGCTTTGGGTGGAGCTTCCCAATCTGCCTTTCTTCCTGTATGGATTTCTTCGTGAAATCGTCTCACCGATCGGTCGCCCAATGGCCTCAAGACAGGATGTTGGGGGGTTAATCTACGATGGTGCTCAACATTCTTTCAATGCAAGATGGCATCCACAGATCTGCGTTGAAACATACCTGAACCAGGTCCTTCCCTCGAAAATATCCATAAACTGTGGAGATGGCAAGACCTAGACACAAGTGGTTACTTATAAGAATTTGCCAAACGCGTGCTTTCGGTGCGGGCATCAAGGTCATAGGATCAAAGACTGCCCCCTGAAGAAAAGTACCAACAAAAACAAGTTTAAACCAGATGGGACCCTAGACCCTCTCCCCCATGATGACACTCGGGGTCATCCCCCTCCAATGGAGGAAGAAGAGGGAACTCGCGTTGCTGAGACGGATTCAGAAGGATTCACTGAAGTGAGACGCAGGAGGAAAGTTAGCCCTCGAAGAGCAACAACAAGGAATACTACGACAGTTGCCCCCTCGAATAACATATACTGTAACCTAGAAAAAGAGATTAATGAGGTCGACTTCCCAGGGGACAACCACTTTGAAGAAGACCCCACTGATAATACCCTTGGGTGCTCTACCAGCAAAGAAGACAACCAAGAAGGTTATACCACGAGTAAAGAGGAAGGCTTCACTACCAGCAATGAAGACAACCCAGACAGCGAAAGCTCCTCCCTTGGTCCTACCCTCCCGGTATGCTTTCCAAGATTACCGCAACAAAAGTCAAAGCTTAAAGGAAAACAACCTTCCGGCATGCCTTGGAAGAGCCCCCTCAAGAGTAGGATCCTAAGTCAAGAAGTAGGGAGGAAAAAAGAAGACCACAAGAAGAAAAAAGATCGGGTCCCTCCCCTCAAAGAGGGCAACCATCATCAATGATATTCACATCTCTAAACGTCAGGGGTCTGTCTGACCCGTCAAGAGCTTCGATTCTTGGCCAGTGGTTCAAAGACAAGTGCTTCGCCCCTGACTTTATTTGCTTACAAGAGATTAAAATCGACGGAGAGGATCTCCAGAAACGGCTTAAATGTATTTCTCCGAGCCAGCTTTGGTTCTCCACTTCTCACCCTAGAGGGACGGGGGCTGCTTCTATCGGCATTAGTCACTCCTTGTTTGGCAATGTGACCTTGACTTTTGAAGGTCGGAATCATCGTTGGATTGCTGCCTCTTTCGAGTTCCCTTTCCAGTTCACTGTGGTCTCAATTTATGCCCCTAATGGTGAAGCAGATAGAATGGATACTTGGGCTTCCCTAGACTCCCTTTCACACAATGTCCTGATTTGTGGGGACTTCAACATGGTTGAGTTTCCTGAGGACTGATGGAATAACAAAGGAAGAATTATTGACGGTCAGGAGAAAGAGATATGGGATAAAATCAAGCTCCATCTCGACCTGGTCGAGGTGAAAGACATGAAGGGGTTTTCCTGGTCAAATCTCCAATCGGGGGACTCTTTGAGGAAAGCAAGACTTGATAGATGCTACATCGATCAGAACACCATCCTTCAGTGGGGTATTCCTTTGATTTCCCAACACATGGACCTTACTATCTCAGACCATTATCCGATTACTCTGTCTTTCAAACCGATTCCCATGTTCCAAAAAGCTCCTTGGTTTCATGCTTGTCAGACATCGTTTTCCCTCCCCTCTGTCCACCAAGAAATTTCTGAGGTGTGGGCGGAAGCCTTTGCTCACTGTAATGAACCGGCTAAGTGCTGGAGAAGCGCGGTAGAAAGGACTCGAAAAATTATAATCAGGACTCAAAAGGCTATAAGAGAAATCCGAAAAAAAAGTAGAGAAACGGTGTACCAGAGGCTCTCACGGCTTGAAGAAGAGGTGAACAAAGGTAAGATACATTGCCAACAAGGTCTTTTGAAAATTAGGGGAAGATTAAGATTAGAGGAGGAGGTTCAAAGAAAAAATCTTCAAATTTTCTTCAAAGAGTGGTGGGCAGGGAAGGCCGACAAACAACCGAAAGAGATGTATAACATCCTCAAAAGGAAACAAGCTAGGGAATCCATCCCCCTATTGGTCGATAACAATGGAACTGAATGTTGCACGGAAGTGGAGAATAGATCTTTCGTCGTCAAGCACTTTACCAATCTTCTCGGGGTCTCGACTCCTCTTTCCCCCCATAGGCGCGACTCCATGGCAACCATCTCAAGGGTTGCTCAAACCAGAATCCCACAGAACTTGATGGCTCTACTGGATGCTAACATCTCGGAGAATGAAATTATTGAGGTTATTGATGCCCTTCCCAATGGGAAAAGTCTGGGTTCGGATGGCCTTGCCAATGAGTTTTTCAAGTCCTTCAAACATCAGGTGGCCACCCCACTGCGCCTCTTGTGGCAAGAGGCTCTCTCATTCGGTGCCCTCCCTGAGTGCCTGAATAATGGCGCCATCAAGTTAATCCACAAACGGGGAGATAAGAACAAAATTGAAAACTGGCGTCCGATTACCATGCTCCAAACAGGATACGAGATAATTGCAAAAGTTATCGCCAACAGAATCTCTTGTCATTTAAAGTCATGGCTGTGTGAGGACCAGAAAGGTTTTATCAAAGGTAGATCTATACTTGAAGCAATTATCGATATTTGGGAAGGCCTTGCTTTTGCTGAGGAGTCCGCTCAAGATCTGGTATTCATTAAGATTGACTTCGATAAAGCGTATGACAGATTGGAATGGGACTTTATTCTTCAATCATTGAAAGACCTTGGATGCAGCCAAAAGTTCACGAAGATGGTTTCCACTCTTCTTGGAAATGCTTCAACTAGAATAAACATCAACGGTAAGCTCTCTGAGCCCATTCGTTTAAAAAGATCAAGTAGGCAAGGCTGCCCTCTGGCTCCATTACTATTCGCTATCGCCTCGAATGGGCTCAGCTGCCTATTAAAGCATCACATGGACGCTAGCAATCTCAAGGGTCTTTCCTTACAATCAAGGCTGATGACATGAATGCCTTTGTGCATAACGATATAAACAACATTGAGGTGTTTTGGTGGTGCCTCCACACCTTTTGTGTGGCATCAGGCTCGAAAATCAACCATGCTAAAACTGCTTTTAGAGCAATCAGCGGACATACTCCCCAATTGTTGGTGGATCAGAGTGTCAGGTTATCCCTAACGGTCAAGTCTTCCGTCTCCTTGGCATTCCGATGGGATTCGACATCTCAATGGACCAACGCTGGAACTGGGTGCTATCCAAGCTGGATAGGAAGCTGAATCATTGGAAAGGTATGCAAGTCAACCTGGCAGGACGTGCTATGGTTGTTAACACATTTATGCTGTCTACAATTATTTACTTTATCTCGTGTTGGAGACGTAAAGAGAAAGACTTGGCCAAAGTGGAAAGAATCTGCAGAAACTTCCTTTGGACTGGGGACCCCAACAGGAGGGGGATTCCCAAAATCAAATGGGAAACTTGCATTAGCCCTAAAGACTCAGGGGGCTTGGGAATTTTGGATATTGTTGGGTTGGCTGCAGATAGTAAGGCAGATCATAAATGGCATCAAGGGTGTTGATAAGTGGGAATCCTTCACCACAACAATGGACATATATATGGATATGCAAATACCTGACTCAACACATTGATGGGACAACTCTTCACACATGAGACAAAGCTCAACAAGAATGGAGACAACTCTAGAGTTAATGAATCTTCTGCCCTTTACACGAATAGAAATAAACGTAAAGATAACGACAAAGGTAAAAAGAAAGAGAAAGGGGAAAGTACCTCTCAAGTGAACTTCACAAGAAGAGAAAGACATACTAGAGGAAGGGGTAGAGGAGGAAAATAAGGCACGGGGAGATCATACAAATCTTCACCTTGCAACATCTGTGGCTTGACCAATCACACCACAGATGAGTGTTTCAAGAACTCAAGGAATCAGAGAGGAAGAGGCTTCCATAGAGGAGGCTATGGCCAATCTAGAGCCAGGTTCAACAATGGAGGAAGAAATTATCATCACAACTACAACCAAGGCTACACAACAACTATCAAGGAGGCTTTAGAGGTAGAAGATATTATAAAAACTACATAGAAGACCAAGACGATTCTCTACTGATCATGAACATGACATCCAAGCAAGTTAAAGATGATGAGCATCGTTTCTACATTGATTTTGGTTCTTCCAATCATGTGGCTAGAAATGTAACATTGCTATCTCATCTTGAACAACCGAAACGGCAGCATGAAGTGCAAACAGGTGATGAAACTAGACACTCTGTTAAGAAGATTGCGAATGTCAAGTCTTCTGATGGTAACATGAATCTTTTAAGTAAGGTATTATATGTTCCAACCATAACAAAAAACCTAATCAGTGATGGATAGATTGTTGAGAAGGGCTTATAGGTTAGATTCAAAAGGCATGGAGCATATGTGCAAGACCCTTAGAAAGGCTTCATGAGGATTGCAAAAGGTGAGAAATTTGGTAAACTCTTTACATTTGAAGTTGAAAATACCATAAACATTGCACTCTTCAATTCCAAAGATCAAACCCTATCTGAACTACAGATATGGCATAAAAGGCTAGGTCATATAGGCCAACGGACACTAAAAAAGATATGCAGGGGTCAAAGTGTGCTTGGCATTCCAAATGTGTCCAAGCAACACATCATTTACAAATGTGGAGCTTGTGAATTTGGCAAATCTTATAGGCAATCATTCAATAGAAAAGGATGCATGTACCAAGGCTACTTGGAGCTTGTGAACACAGATGTGTGGGGTCCTAGGAGAGAGCTATCAATCTCACGACCAAGGTACTATGTTTAAATCATAGAGGATTTTAGTAGATGGACAATTCTTTACTTCATGAAGCATAAAGACGAAGTCTTCACTTGTTGCAAAAAGTATTTGGCATTGGTTGAGAACCAAACAGGTAGAAACTTGAAGAGGATCAGATCTGATGGAGGTGTTGAGTATTTTTCACATGAATTTGATTCATTCTTATAGGAGAGAGGTATAAAGAGATAAGTCACAACAAGATACAATCTTGAACATAATGGAGTGATAGAGAGGAGGAATAGACTAATAGTAGAGGTTTCAAGATCAATGTTGAATAAAAAGAAACTTCCAAACTACTTATGGGCAGAGGTTGTTTCCATAGCCACATACTTAATTGATAGGCATCCATCCAATTCCTTGGATGGAATGACACCTTATGAAGCATGGAATGGCAGGAGACCTTCTCTTGACCATTATAAAATATTTGGGTGCATTGCTTATGCACATATACCCTCACAGATTAGGGGGAAGCTTTACCCAAAAGTTGAAAAGTGTATATTCTTTGGCTATGACCAAAACAAGAAGGGATATAGGTTGTATAATCCCACTAACAAAGGATTCCTAGTTAGTAAGGATGTGGTGTTTGATGCAAATAATTCATGGTTTCAAGATGAGTGCAAGACGATAAAGCTACCTTATGACTTGGAACGTTGTTTTCCAACTCTAACTCAAAAAGTTCCACAAATGCGAGAAGATGTCAACTTAGAAGATGAAGAACATATTGACTTGAAAGCTTGGAAGTCCAAGGGCAAGAAAAAATACAATCACTTGGAAGAGGTTCAAGAGTCATCCAATCACGCACTTAGAAGATCTCAAAGGGAGAGTGCAAAACTCGTAAGGTATTTCTATGACACATCATTAGTCACCAAGCATTATTTATTCATGACTAACGATTCTAGGTCAAAAGAGCCTTTTTCATTTGAAGAAGCCAATAAGAAGGAAGAATGGAGAGAATCCATGTAGGAAGAAATTGAAGCACTTCACGTAAATAACACTTGGGATTTGGTTCCCAAGAAACCAAACATGAAGGTAATTGGATCAAAGTGGATTTATAAAGTCATGAAGAATGCAGATGGTTCAATCAACATGTATAAAGAAAGACTGGTAGCAAAGGGGTTTGCTCAAACCCATGGAGTGGATTATGAGGAGACCTTCTCACCTCTGGCTAAGATGCCAACAATCACGGTTCTAGTAAATATTGGTGCTTAAAAGAAATGGAATGTTGATATATTTAGGTAGTGATGTGTGTGAACACTCTAGGACTGCCGGGGCACTTTTTTCCCTCTTTAGGAGGTTTTTTTCCCCCGGCTTGTATATACGCCTATTGCGCTAATGGGCTACTTATCTTTGTACATTCTCTAGTAATACATTCAGTATTGTGTGTTTATGCTCCAAGCTTCTTCTACTTCCTTGTGCTGTTCGCGTGCTTCCGCAGACGTCTATCTCCAACAATGTATCAGAGCAGGTCGTCGCTTCTTCTAGGGCGCCGTCGACACTCCTCCGTTTGCAGTCTCAGATTCGCACGAAATTTGGTGAGCATACTCAGGGTGTTTCCGAGATCAAAACAGCTTTGCTGTGTGGTGCCAAAATCGCGATCTCAGCTCGTTTAGGCCTCCGAACACACTATCGCAGCGCTTGTGCAGGCTATTTCGTCCTTTTGTGCCAAAGGTATATACCAGTTTCTGTTCGCCAGTTTAAGCGTCTCGAAGTTTGCTACAGGTCTAGCAGAACTCGTCTGGGCAGTTCCGTTCAACTTTTTGAGATACAGTCAATTTTCTGCATCAAGGTATTTTAGTCACCGGCCATGGCTGAAAGCAGTGATGTATTCCGTATGTTGGCTGTTGAGGATAAGTTGGATGGTACCAACTACCCATTATGGGCTTATATGATGCGACATGTACTGGTTGCAAAAGGATTGTGGAACATTGTGCAGGGTGCTGAAAGACGTCCTGTTACACCTGCGACTACAGGTACTACAAATACAGGTGCTGGAGGTACTGGAGCTGATGAAGATGGTGTCGAAGATGATATTCCACAGATTCCTGTTCGTGCTGCTGTTTCTGTTGCACCTACTGTAGAGCAGATTCGTTGGGATGGCAGAGATGCCCAGGCACATGCATTGATAGCTTTGTCTGTCAAACGTGCCATTATTCCTCACATTCGCTCTTGCAGAATAGCAAAGGATGCTTGGGATACACTTACCACTTTGTACCAGGCTAGGAATGAGGCTCGTGTTGCTTACCTCCGAAAATAGTTGGAGAGTGAGCACATGAATGAAGGTGATTCTATGGACAGTTTTCTTACAAAGATCAAAGACCTGAAGGAACAATTGATTTCTCCTGATGAGGTTATACCAGATAGCTCACTTGTGCAGACCGTTCTGAATGGTCTTCCTGATTCATATCAGAGTTTTGCCTCTACTCTTCGGTTGATGATGAAAGGCAATCCGAATGCCTTGTCATTTGAAGAATTAGTCTCTGTTCTGTTGCAGGAAGATCAGTCCAGGCAGAACAGGTCCATTATGCGTGTTGCAGATCAAGCTTTCCTGGCTAGTCAAAAGGGCAAAGGAAAATGGAGCTCTTCTACTAGTAAGCAAAAATCTGCAAATGCTGCACAATCGAAGAACCAGGATAAAGATGAAAAGAAATCAGAAAAGCAGAAATTGTTCTGCAAGTACTATAAAGGAAATGATCATATTATAAAGAACTGTCCAAAACTGGCTGCTAAAGAGGCAAAGAAGAAAGAGGCTAGAATGGTTGTTGCAGAGGCCTCTACACCAAAAACAGAGTCTGCAAATCTTGTGGAGGAAGAAGAATGGGCGTTTACTACTGTCTGCAGTTTTGACCCATCTTCTCATGATCAGTGCATGTCTGCAGTAGACTCAGATGTTTGGTACTTTGACAGTGGGGCGACCAAACATATTACCGCACAGCACAGTTTCTTCTCTTCACTCGAGCCTGCCCCTACAGGGAATACTGTCACATGCGCCAATAACTCCTCTTATCCTGTTATGGGAGTTGGTAAGATCATTCTGACAACTGCTGATGGTAGTTCTTTCACTTTGTCAGATGCTTTATTTGTGCCAGGGATCAAAAAGAATCTGTTATCATTTTCTGCATTAGCCAAGATTGGCTTGGTTGTGAAATTTGTTGATGACAGGTGTACAGTCCATGATCTCTCAAATGGCGATGTGACTATTGCTTCTGGCATCTTATGTCGTGGGCTGTATAAGCTCATAGACTATGAAAGATCTGTGAATGATTCGGCATGTGCAGTTCATGATTCTGAGGCTATGTCAGATGCAAAGCTTTGGCATGCACGCTTTGGTCATCTGAATTTTGCTAGTTTGTTACGCCTGCAGAAATCTGAAATGATGTCCTCTTTGCCCAAACTTGAGGCACCTGGAAAACATGTTTGTGAAGGCTGTATTTTGGGCAAAATGCAGCGTTCTTCCTTTCCAAAAGATGGTTCAGTTCGGGCTACGCAGAAATTGCAGCTTGTACATAGTGATGTCTGTGGTCCTATGCAGACACCCTCTTTTGGAAATTACCTTTACTTCATGACTTTCATTGATGATTTTTCCAGGCATGCATGGGTATATCCACTCAAAGCAAAGTCCGAAGTGTTCATGTGCTTCAAACAGTTTTTGGTTTTAGCTGAAAATCTGTCAGCATGTAAAATGGGCACCCTCCGTTCTGATCGAGGGGGGGAATATATGTCTTCAGATTTTAATGCATTTTTGGCTGAACGTGGGATAAAACACTAGTGTACAGTACCGTATACACCTCAACAGAATGGAGTTGCTGAACGAAAGAACAGGTCACTCATGGAGCAGCATATGTGTGCAGCATATGTACTGAACAGGTGTCCCACTAAAGCATTGCAATCTATCACTCCATATGAGGCTTGGCATGACCGGAAGCCATCTGTTGCTCATTTGCGTGTTTTTGGTTGTTTGGCATATGCATTAGTGCCTGAACAACATCGCAGAAAATTGGATGATAAGGCAGTAAAATGTATTTTTGTTGGGTACAGTTCTGAAAGTAAAGGCTATCGTCTGTATCATCCACAGACTAAACGCATTCTGGTTAGCCGTGATGTTGTCTTTGTGGAAGATGCTATTCAGCCATTGCTTTCATGTACTAAGGAGACATCTGTTAGCTCCAAAGACATGTATGATACTTTGATGCCTCTTTTTACAGGTGGACAGGCTAGTGCTGGTTCTAATGAGGCAACTTCTCAGCCTTTGTAAGTTTCATATGATGATGCAGATCATTCCATTTCTGATGCAGATTTACATGATGCACTTGCTGATGAGAGAGCTGATATTGAGCAGGCAAAAACTATGCCAAAATGGCTGGTGCAGACTTTGCGTGACAGCAAATTAGATGCACCTTTGTCATATCGTACTCGTTCAGGCTCTCATAGTGCCTCCTTTGCATCAGATTGCTATGCTATGGCTGCATCTAGTCTCTGTGATGAGAATGAGCCTATTTCTTTTGATGAAGCACAAAATTCAGAAAATTGGATGGCTGCTATGCAATCTGAATATGATGCTAGAATGAAGAATGGTACATGGTCCTTATGTGACTTGCCTCCTGGCAAGAAGGCCATTGGCACTAAGTGGGTATACAAGCTGAAGCGTAAACCTGATGGTACCGTTGACAGGTATAAGGCTAGGCTTGTTGCAAAGGGTTATGCGCAGGAAAGAGGCATTGATTTTGATGAGACCTTTGCACCTACATGCCGTATGACTACTGTTCGTAGCATTTGTGCACTTGCAGCCCATCATGGTTGGAATGTACATCAGTTGGACATTAAAACAGCATTTCTGAATGGTGACTTGCATGAAGAAGTGTATGTTTTTCAGCCCCGTGGCTTTGTGCAGAAAGGGCATGAAAACCAGGTGTGCAGATTAAAGAAGGCGTTATATGGTTTAAAGCAAGCACCATGTGCTTGGTATGAGAAGATACATGCCTATCTGATTGCACATGGTTTTGAGAACAGTCCAACTGAAAGCACCTTATATGTTAAGCGTGCTAATGATGTGCTTCTGATCATTGTTGTCTATGTTGATGACATGCTGCTCACTGGTCCTATTGAGACACATATTGCTGATTTTAAGGCTGATTTGCATGCCTCATTTGAGATGTCTGATTTGGGGCATTTGCATCACTATTTGGGCATTCAGTTTATGCACGTTGATGGTGGAATGGCTTTGTGTCAAACGAAATATATTGACACATTATTGCAGCGTTTTGGCCTTGAAGACTGTAAGCCTATTGCCACTCCTATGGAGACAGGTTTACGATTGAGTCTTCATGATGCTGGAGATGCATTTGATGTTGTTCTCTATCAGCAGGCTGTTGGATGCTTGATTTACTTATGCATTACTCGGCCAGATATTCAGTTTGCTGTCTCACAAATGAGCAGGTTTATGCATTGCCCAGGAGTCACGCATTGGAAAGCGGTTAAGCGCATCTTTCGCTACTTGAGTGGTACTCGGCTACTTGGGTTGTTTTATCCCAAGGGGGGATCACTACCGCCAGATTTGCATGCTTTTTCTGACTCAGATTGGGCTGGTTGCTATGACACTCGTGTGTCCACCAGTGGTTTTTGCTTCATGCTTGGTAGCTCATGTATATCTTGGTTGAGCAAGAAGCAGCCTACTGTGGCCACTTCCAGTTGTGAGGCTGAGTATAGGGCAGCTTTCACAGCGACTGTTGAGTGTGTGTGGCTCAGACGCCTTATGGCTGATTTGGGTGTTGGCCAGTCTTCTGCCACCACCATCTTCACTAACAGTCAGAGCGCATTGGCAGTTGCGAGGAACCCTGTGTTCCATGCTCGCACTAAGCACATTGAGGTGCATTATCACTATGTCAAGGAGAGGTTCTCTGCTGGGGAGATCAGCTTGGCATATGTGCCCACGCAGGAGAACATTGCAGACCTTTTCACGAAGGCTCTGCCTAGGGAGAAGTTTGAAGCTTTTCGCAAAGTTTTGGGCTTACTTCCTTTTGTGGAGTGATTTCCACATAGCTTGGCACTTCCTTATACATGAGTGCCAGCTCCTTGTTCACCGCATCACTCCCAGGGGGATTTGTTGATATATTTAGGTAGTGATGTGTGTGAACACTCTAGGACTGCTGGGGCACTTTTTTCCCTCTTTAGGAGGTTTTTTCCCCCGGCTTGTATATACGCCTATTGCCCTAATGGGCTACTTATCTTTGTACATTCTCTAGTAATACATTTAGTATTGTGTGTTTGTGCTCCAAGCTTCTTCTACTTCCTTGTGCTGTTCGCGTGCTTCCGCAGACGTCTATCTCCAACATGGAACTTGTATCAGTTATATGTTAAAGATGCCTTTCTAAATGGATGGATCTCAAAAGAAGTTTACATGGCTCAACCACCAGGGTATGAAGACAAGGACAAACCAGACTATGTATGCCAGCTAAGGAAAATGGTTTAAAACAAGCTCCTAGAGCTTGGAACCATAGATTTGTCACATATTTGCTGGATCAAGGATTTGTTAGTAGCAAAGTAGATTTTTCTTTGTTCATAAAGAAGACTAACTTAGAAGTTATATACTTATGTGTTTATGTGGATGACATTATCATTTTAGGGAATGATGCTAATGGCATCACGAAAATCAAATATCAGATGATGGAAGAGTTCAAAATCAATGACCTTGGTTTGTTAACAAACTTTCTTGGATTAGAACTTGTATATTCAGATTATGGAATCTTTATCACTCAGAGGAAGTGAATTCATGCTTTGTTGGTTAAAATCAAGATGGAGAACACTAAAAGTGTAGGTACACCCATGGAACTTAATCATAAGCTTAGCTCTCATGAGGAAGAACTACTTGAAGACATCATATGTTATCAAAGGCTTGTTGGGTGTCTTAATTATGCAACCCTAACAAGAGTGGACATATGTTATGAAGTATGTACATTAAGCCAATTTATGCATACACCACGAAAACCTCACTTGGAAGCTGCCAAAAGGATCTTGAAGTATGTAAAGGGTACCATAAATGAAGAGTTGTTTTATCCATTCACTACCACGTTCAAAGATAATATCATGGTCATCAAAGAAACAACCAACTATAGCATTGTCATCAATTGAAGTAGAATATAGAGGCTTAACAAATGCAACACAAGAGGCTATGTGGCTCAAGCTACTTCACATTGAATTGGGATTGCATGCTTATACTCCAATGATTTTTAGACATAACAGTAGCTCACTTCATTTCGCTGCTAATCATATATATCATGCAAGCACTAAGCACATTGAAGTGCACTATCATTATGTGAGAGAGAAGTTACTTAGCAAGGACATCCAATTGCCCTATGTATCAACCAATTTGCAATGTGCATAGGCTCACAAAGTCTTTGGATGGAACTAAGATGAACATGTTCAAGATGATGATTGGATTGTAGGGAATCAAAGAGAAATAAACACCAAGCACGTTAAGCTTGAGGGGAAGTTGTTGGTGCAAATGAATCCAAGCCTACATACTTGGACTTTTATCCTTGTAAAAGTCCATATGTTCATTGCACTAATCCCACGTGAAGTTTAGAGGAAAAAAATCTAGAATTCTTGGTATTTGAGTGACGAGAAGTTAAACCCTAAAGTTTAAGAGTCACTTTATGCTCAGAACTTGAATTTCAATTCAAAAGTTGGCTCCAATTCTAGCTAGAAAATTGGATCAAAATCTTGCATGGATGAGAGCTCTATTTGGAGATCAATTGAGAGGGACTTCTTGAGATTAGAGAGCTCACTCCATACTTGCATCACTAGCCTTACATTTTGCAATTACAAATTGCCAATTTCATTGTATTTCTATGTGATTTAATACATATACATTGATCAGTTCTCTACTTCACTTCTCTACTATGATCATCTCATGGACTTCCCTAAGCTTATTGTCACTGCAAAATTGATCCTTTGATGTGACTTAAAGTGATATAGATTCAAAAAATTGGATTATTTATAGCTACAAAGTTTCATTTTTATTGATTTTCTCAATCTCGAGTTATCTTCACATTTCTGCTCACTGGTTTGCATATTGTAGCACCCGAAAAATGTCGAGTTAATATTTTAACTTGCTAAGCACCAATCTGAGTATACACATGATTATTTTTATTAAAATAACTCATGATTGGTATCTCTGTAAGTTAGTTAGAAACTCGCAAAAGGAATTTATTCAATTGCTAGTAGGTTGAGAATTGTGTTACTTTTTTTGAACATACGTAGAGACCAAAATAGCAAGTCTTGACACTAGTTGCAGTGTCTACTCCTCTGTCTTGATCCATTGATTAGAGGATAATGTACCAAAGCACATAGGTTATTATTAGTGATTGTTGGGAAGCTCAAGGGGTCTAATATAGTTTTCACAACCTATTCTTGGCTGGTCTGAAGCAAGGTTTCGCAGCACCACTTCATCTCTGGAATCTATCCACCAGCTCCTTCAACACATCTTGCTAGATTTAGCAATAGTATGTCTCTGGAGCTTACCGACTACTTCCAAGTATGAGGCTTGATCCCTTCTTTTGAGTTTCCATGGCATATAGTGTCGGCACACCCCCTCTCCATGACCCTTGCCCAAGCCATAGTTGACTATTCCACATCCGTCACTTCCTAGCCTCTTGTAGAGTCATTCTTTATGACTTCCATCATGGTTGAAACTGTTGTATCCTGTCTCAATGTCCCTAACAAGGGTCAGACTCAGGTCACCCAATTACCTGTACAAACTATGAACTCTCTATTCCCTTGAAAATCCTCCAATGAATATGACATTATTTTCCATCCACCCCGAAGTGTCATGCCCTCCAATTACTCATCACCATTAACCTCTAGAAGCGCAATTAAGTTATTTCACACCCTATGTATTTTTTTTGAAATGGTTGCATGAGAGCCGACCAATTGGGCCATGCTTTGTTTCTCTCACATTCACAAGGAATGCCATGTGGTTGTAAAATAGTTAGCCAAAGGAGATTTTCCATGAACCCATCTCTTGCATGATTTTTTGCACCTTCCTGATGCACCCTTGGCCGTTCCATCATCCATCATTCCTCCCCTTCTTGTTGTTGTCGCTTCCTCATCCCAAATTGATCAAGATGAGGAGGATGATGATGATTCATTGCTTATTTGTTTTCCCAAGGAGCATAGTTGCATAGCTGTTGCTTCCACTCCCAATTTCAAGTCATCTTCTACCCATGTTGAGATCAAGATCATCCTCACCAACAAGGAAGTGTCAACCGTCATTGAGGTCCTCGTGGTTTTTTTCAATGTGCTGAGGAAGGTGCAATAAAAATCATTGTTGTTGCTCAAGAGACTCACTTACCGAAGGGCAGTGATCCCGTCTTGGAAACCATTCTACACTCTCCTCCAAGGGGATCATTTGTTTGGTAATTGATGAAGTTATCACTTTCCTCAAAGACACGTAGATCCCAACGCACGTGATTGCAGTTGTTATAGTCCCCGAAGCACAAGCTCCTTGCTTCGCCATTCTTCAACCCCTGATCCCGATAGTTCCTTGTGTGCCCATTCATTCCCTAGATGCTGATTTCAGTGACAAAACATCTACTCTGTTAACACCATCAACTTCCCATGATTACTATCCACCCAACTATACCAAAGTTGAAGTGGCGCATGGCTCATCTGCCACCCTCTGTATCTGTCCCTTGTTCCTATTACAGATGGAAATTGCCCTCGACACTTTGATCTACAATATTGCCAAGGTAGGACAATACCTCATCTAGGCAAGTGGAGTGCTACAATCGAATCTAGATGTAGAGAAGCGGATGATAACAAAAGAATTTCCACACAATCTTAACATGACTCGATCAGATATTGCTCCTCTTCATGAAGAAATTCTTGGCCTTAGAGAAAATGAACCACAACTATTGTAGCAAGTAATAGATAAAGATCAAGAATTGGGAGAGTTTTACAATGTAGTAGTAGAAAAGAATGTTGCATTAGATAAAATTGATGGAGTCTTGGAAGAAACAACCGAAAATCCTCTCTGTTGGAGAAAGCCTACATAGAAATCAATGTCATAGCTGTCTAGTCAGAAATAGAGATGGCATCTACAAATGAGTAACTATCCCAAAAAGCTCAAGCTTTGACTGAGGAAATCAGAGTGACTTGGAGAAGGAGTTAGAGGCCACTCAAAAAGAAAGACAGACATATTTAGAGACCACTGAATTTGAAGCACAACAACAATAGATAATGAAAATATGCTCAATCCTTAGACTAAAAAGCTGAAGAGGATTGAAGCCGAAGTCAAAGATAGTAGAATCTGATGTCGTGCAGCTCTAAAGAATAACTTTTATTTATAGGAATCATTTTTGGTAGAGTAGAGTGAATCCATCATTGATAAAGCTCTTGTTGCAAGGTCTTCAAGCCCGAATGCCCAATTTCATCATGCACAACATGTATCAAGATTATTGAAAGCTTTACAGAAGAAAATAAAGTGAAGCTTTGAATAAGCCCGCACCCAATACATACACGGCCTAGTCTATGACTTTTTTTTTAGGGTTCAACTCCATCGTGCATGCTACTGTTAGGCCGTTGGTTCCATCAATTGTAAATAACCATAATTTGGTGAAACCTCATATTGGCCAACCATTGTACTCTTTTATCTATGAGTTAATACAAGAAGAGTCGCATCTATGTGAGACTAGCACGGCAAGTCCATAGAATCCATTTGCGATAGGAGGATCATGGTGTTGACAAATTTCACCTAACTACTCAATTCGTTATCACTATTGATTCTTTGCTAGTTGATTATTTGTATTGAGAGTGGTGATTGAAGTTAAGTTACTATTAAGATTATCTACAAAAGATAGTCAGTGAAATATTCTAGTATCTCTGAATGTTAAATTAATTGCGTAATTATTCACGCTATCGTCTATAATTGAACATGGTAAGGAAGCTATAACATTTAACTGTTGAAGTGAAGTGGCGATAAGATTAGGTGACAATCTGTAGAGATTGCAAAGTCTCAGTGTATGATGAAGTGTAGAATTAAGATTGAATATCATTCAAGGAAAAATACTACAAAAGATTATATTGGGAGTAGTACTATAATTCACTGGCTTGGTTTAACACATTACATTAGTAGTAGGAGTGGGAGAAATATCAAGGATCCTATTTATAGGATTTTGCCACCCCAAAAACCCTAACAACCTATCCTATGTACCATAATCTTACGAGACAAAGTTACATAGAGAGCAAAGGTTAACAAAAATCAGCCAAAAAGAAAGTGCAATTGGATCTATTTAGATTGATCATTATTAAAGAAACATAACTTTTCTTCTTTTAACTACTGCACTATATCAATGAACTCTTAAGGATCTTTTGCATAGTGCATGTATATCGATCGATCTTTCATGAATGTGCAACCACTAATAACTTAGAAGTTTCATTTCATAGTTGCTCTGACGCTTGGTCATCCTTATTTGAGCTCTCATGGTGTTGGGACTCTTCTAGCTCCATTATCATTCTATTCAGTTGTGTACCATCATTGCATAAGAGGTCTCATGCACATCTTGTGGATCAGGTTCTAGTGCTAGTGCTCCGAGGAGGAGCTATAACTTGCAGGGCAAAGACCATTTTGAGATTTGAAAATTTGATGGCACAAACCTTGCCCTATGCAAGAATAAGATTAAAGATGTGTTGACTCAAAGGAGACAATGGAAGCGAGTAAAAGGAATCTCCAACAAGCCTCCTCACATGGATGAAAATTATTGGGATGTGTTAGATGAGATGGCTAGGTCTACCATTCGATTGCACCTGGTAGATAATGTTTACTTTAGAGTATTAGACTGTGAAAATCCGAAGGAGCTTTGGAAGAACTTATGCAATACATATGAAAAAGAGACGACATCAAATAAAGTGTATCTAATGAGAAAGTTATGTGACCTTTGCATGAAGGACATAGATAGTTTTGTTGCTCATCTAAATGACTTTGATGCTGTATTCTCCCAATTAGAGGCTCAAAAAATGGATATGGATAATGAAATGAAAGTCGTCTTGTTGTTATTCAGCTTGCCATCATGATGGGATACGTTTTGCATAGCTATTAGCAATAGTACACTTGGTGGTAAAATGGTCTATGATGACATATATGGAGCACTCTTGAGTGAGGAGATTCATAGAATATCTATGGTTGGCACTCAAAGTGGAGATATATATAATGTTCGTGATTCTTACCAAGGAAAGAACTAGCAATGTGGCAGGAGCAAGAACAATAAAAAGAATACTCAATGAAATAAGATTAGAAGTAAATCAAGGAAGAGGCATGTTGAATTCCATTATTCTCATAAGAAAGAACATATGAAGAAAGATTGTTATGCATTAAAGAATGCTAAAGATAAAGGCCAAAATGTTGATAGGCATGTTAAACAATTACCTCAACCATCTACTTCGACTATGAAGATTGAAGAAATTAATGCTATTTCTGATGATGCTGATGTGTTGACACTTGATTGTGCCAATTGAGGCTCTTATAACTGATTCTCTTTCTGACACGTGGTACCTAGATTCTAGTGCTTCTTTCCATGTGACACCACACATAGAATGGTTCTCTAATTATTCAGCAATGCCTCTTGGCACTATGAGACTTGGTGAGTCTTACGAGTGTGACATTGTGGGGATTCGAGATGTCATTGTCCAGTTCATTGATGGTTCAAAATTCACTATGCATAATGTATGCCATGTACCTCAGTTATCATGCACTTTGATGTGAGTTGGTCAACTTGATGACATTGGTTACAAGGTGGTCTTCTATGCTAAATCCTTTTGCATATCAAAGGGCAATATGGTTATTGCAAAAGGAAGCAAAGTTGGCTCACTTCATCCGTTATTTGTATCACAGAAAGAACAATTGTTAGCTTTTACTAAACACCCTATGGCTTGTACTTGGCATGGTTGTTTGGGCCATATCTCTCATGGTGGAATGGAAAATATTTCTTGTTCTGGCTACTTACCTATGTTACCTTTCTCTGATTTTTTGTCTTGTGAGCATTGTCAATATGGAAAGAAAGCCATAACTTTTCATAGAATGCACATTGACTCTTCAATTCATCCTTTAGATCTCGTTCATAAAGATGTGTGTGGTCCTATGCCCACAAGGTCATTAGGTTTTTCTCGTTATTTTGTCACTTTCATAGATGATGCTACTAGAAACGTTTGGGTATATCCTGTCAAATCAAAGGATGAGGTATTCCCTACTTTTAGAAAATGGCTTGCTTTGGTTGACATTGAAAAAGGAACTAAGCTGGAAGCTTTACATTGAGATAATAGAGGTTAGTATACCTCTCACATCAATTCAACCTATTCTGCGAGTCTAGAGGAATTTGTAGAGAGTGTAGAGCTTGTCATATAAAAGGATGAATATAACTATTCAATACAAAGTAGTCTCTATGTTGCATCATGCAAACCTTTCACAAGGCTTTTGGGTAGAAGCAGTATTTACTCTAGTTCATGTGAGTAACCTTTGACCTAGTACTACCAAAGGTGTGAAAGTGGCACAAGAGTTATGGACAAGGAAGCTACCATATTATGATCGTCTTTGAGTTTTTGGGTGTGAAGCATATGTTCATATACCCAAGAAACTTAGACAAAATTTGGACCAAAAGTCAAAGAAATGCATTTTTCTTGGATATGGTTGAGAAGGAGAATTTGGATATCGCTTATGGGATCCTAAAACAAGGTCACTAATCAGCAATAGTGATGTCATTTTCAGTGAGTGTAAGATGCATAAAAAACCCATTAAGGAGGCTGAATTGAGAAGAGTGTTCTTGAAGAATACTAGTCCTCTAGTTAGCATGCATAAAAAATGTTGCACATAGAGACATTCACGAGAATTTCCTATCATATTATTTTTCAAATGTTCTTGTTCAGCAACCATTGAGACACTCTACATGTGTCTCATGTCCACTTGATAAATATGTTCCAGGTTTAGATATTGTTATGCTAACAGGTGCTAGTGAGGTTTCTTGCTACAAAGAGGCTTTGCAGACAGAGGATCATGTCAAGTGGGAGCAAGTCATGAAGAGTGAGTTGGATTCTACTCACAAGAATGGTACTTGGGATTTACTACCTTTGCCAAAGGGCAAGAAAGCTTTACCATGTAAATGGGTATATAAGTTGAAATTCACATCAGATAGTGCTTCTCCAAAGAATAAAGTAGGACTTGTTGCAAAGGTTTTTAAGCAACAACATGGTGTTGATTTCAAGAAACTCTTCTCTCTAGTGGTCAAGATAACTATCCTACATATGTTTCTTGGATTCGTTGTAATGGAGGACTTAGAACTAGTCCAAATGGATGTGAAAATTGCTTTCTTGCATGGAGATCTTACGGATGAGATCTATATGGAACAACCAGAGGGTTATGTAGTTCGTGGCAAGGAAATTCTATTTTTTAAGCTCAAGAAGAGCTTGTATGGACTTAAATAGTCCCTATACAATGGTACCAAAAGTTTGATGCTTTTACGAATTCTCAAAGCTATTCTCAAAGCAATGAGGATCATTGTCTTTACACAAGACATGCTTAGATGGAAGCTTGATATGATTGATACTTTAGGTGGATGATATGTTTATTGTTGGGAAGCTCTCTTATGCCTTGTCAATTCTAAAAAAGAAGTTGAGTCACACATATGATATGAAGGCTATAGGGGATTCCAAACATATTATTGGCATGCGCATTACTCGTAGAAGTAAGAGATGCATATAGTTGTCTCATAGTCAGTACATATCCAAAGTACTTCACAAGTTCAATATGCATGGTGGAAAGGCATTGAGTACACATTTACCCACATATGTGAAACTCTGCAAGGATGATTCCCCTAAATCAGATGAGGAAAAGGAATTCATGATCAAACCTATACAAATCGTTGTGTTTTGGTGCTTCAAACCCTCGCTCAAATTTTTGGTGCATACAAGTCAATTGAATAATCGATTATGGGCTTCATGGATGAAAATCAAGAAAGATCGTTTTCTTCATCAAAGAATAGATTTTAAATGTTCCTTTTTCATACATGATTATTTATGTCGTTCTTCGGTGTCTTATGTTCAAAAGTTCACTCCTTGGATTAGATGAAATGACCATTCAAGAGCAGCATCCAAGCTGAGAGGGTTTTCTATGAGTAAGGTGTTTCTTGGATTTCTGTATACATTCATATCCTCTAGTAAGGGTTCCATTTATATCCATAATAAAATGAGTTGCAATGGCCTATTTAGCTACAAAAAAAGAAAATTGAACGAAAGTCTTGTTTGAAAGGGATCCCAAAACAATGGCATTACGAGTTTCAATCTGTGTGGAGCCTTCCCATGAGCACAAAAAATATTGATTAAGCACAGATAGCCTTGGGTGAGCTAAAACATTCTCAAGATGAACGAAGGTGATGGTTCTCTAATCTCCCTTATAGATTGAATTTGATTGAAGGAACAACTCTATAGATGATGGGGGTATAGTACCCACGGGACCTCGCCTATCTCACAAAGCAAAGATTAGATTGTCTGAAGAGGACACTTGCAAAGGATTGCTAGAAGGCACTAGTGAACAATTATTAAGGAGTAAATGATTATTAAGATAGAATATATCTTGTAGAGTAGGCCTATTGGAAGGTGCCGGATCGAACTATTTTCCCATGTATGATCTATGCATGTGTAACAAGGAACAAGGAGCTTCACAAGTAAAGAGTTTATTTTAAATTATTAGTCTCATAGAAATGAGTTCACTTCGCTAAAAGCATTGCCACCAATGAAACCTTCTTTTATCATTTCGTCTCAAGAACTCTACATGGAAAGCTACAAGATTGTACAAAGTATTTGAATTGGCTCATAGGCCATTGTATGTCAGCAACCATTGTTGGTTGCTTTCAACTAGGTGCTTAGACTTGTTTGAAATGGCCTATGGCCCATAGGGTTGTATTCTGGAGGTCTACCAAACCCTTCAATTTTGAAGCTTATCTATGCACAATACCTTATGGATTCTAGATTTTGGCTCTCCTTAGTGGGGAATAGTGCTAATCATCATTCTTAACGAAAAAAATATTGGAGGGAGAGAGGGAATAACAAGGAAATACATAATTTTGATGAAGATAACAAAAACATAACTCAGAAGGAAACCAATTAATATATGCTCTGAGACCATGTTGAAAGGATGGAAGACTACTCCTACACTACTTAACAAACATAATGCTATCAAACTATGGAGGAATAAATGAGTGATATAAAAACATGATGAAATAAATAAAGTAAAAATGACTTACATAAGATGCTCTATGCGCATGGAGACTCCATGAGGAGAGTGCGAGCACTCTTTCAAAGAGTTTGAGTGAACGGGCTTATTGGGAGTGCATTGAGGACCTCCTTATATAAGTTGAGGACAAATCTCCTTGAATGTGGGATAAATGAGCTTGCATGAGAGTTAACCAAGGCTTGGATAAATGTATGGATCATGAAATGCTGCACAAGAGGCATCTATCTTTTCAAACTAAGCATGTGGTGCTTGCTTCAATCCATACAATGTATTACGAGTGAATGTGAGGAATAACGAGATGTTTGAAAAACAAAGCTAGCAATGCATGTGTCTGTGAATCTCTACTATCGCAAGGAAGTTTCTCTATAGTAGGTTGCACTAGGATCCACAACATGACATAAAATTTGAGGATCATTATGTTCAATACCATGTGCAGCACCTTGAACCATTGTCCTTTTAGGTGTGGGCAATTCCATAAGCCTTTTCGTATCAATACATAAAGCATCATATATGTCTACAAATGGTGATTAGAAGCTTGCATCTTATCCTTAACAACCAACATACAAAATACATCATTGCTTTTAGCCATGGTCCATGATTAAATACCTTGATGGAAAAAATTGAATGTTCTCAAAAACCCTAAATAGAAACACCTGATTGAGCTCTACTAGTTTAGTTTCTAACTTGAAGTCACTTGTAGTGGTAAGCCAATAAATATGTATATGTTTGGCACAAAAGAATGTGATTTTCTTCATAGTGAACATCATAGTGCTTTCAAAGGTGGAAACGATCTGAAATTAAAATTTTGATGCTATGCAACAAAAGCCTTTTTGAGCTCCTAGTGAGCGTGAGTATGCTCACTAGTTTCCATCTAATCATGATATTATGACTCGAAGGGTGTTGACAATCCACTAGAGAAAGAGGGGACCTTCTTGAGAACCATTTGTTGGCATTCCACGATAATAGAAGTACATGAACAACATAAAAAGGAAGATGAATCTTGAAAAACAATACAACAACCATTCTTGTACCAAGTGGATGATAGAAATAGCTGATCCATTAGGGTTATAGGTGTATATACAAGCTAGGGGAGAAAACCTTCTTAAAAGGGCAGAAAAAGTGCTTCTTCACTCCTATGTGTGTTCATAGACATCACTACCAAATATATCATAGAGATTGCCACGACACAAACATAAACAGTTCCTGATTCTTCCTCTATATTTGGATTTTTTTTTTGTTATAATAATAGCCTTCTGAATCCTGTTTCTCATAAAGTGGTCCAAGTTTTCCTTGAATATTATCATAGTTTCTTTTTTAAGACATTTTTCTTAAGGCGTTTAAGTCCTCCAATGAGATCATCCATAATTGCACAAAGAGCCTAGTTTTTCCATCTGATAAGATAACAAGGCTTTAAGAGTCTTAATGTACAAATGACATTGACGACAAAAATGCTCAAACATACAAGGCTTTTAGATTCTTGACGTACAAATGACATTGACGACAAAAATGCTCAAAACACTACAACATATCGAGGGAATAACGACGGTCAGTGTACCGACGTGCACCTGTCGGCGTTCGTATACGCCTCGGTAAATTTGGGAAAGCTGAGTTGCCTCGAAATAACAGCCGTTTTGCCTCGGAATCACGGCGTCGGTATAAGCGTTGGTATACGCGTCGGTAGTTTCTGGAACTACTGACGCATATACCAATGCATATACCGACGCTCTCTTTTTAACTCGGCCCGAGCCCGAAATTCGTCATTCTGAGCGTTTCGAATGTAGAACTTCTCCTTTCGGGTTCGCGCGCGCCAATAGCAGAGCAGAACTCTTTTTGTCATCCTCTCTCTCTCTGTCTCCCTCTCTCCCTCCCTTCCCTCTCTCTCTCTCCCTCTCTCTCTCTCCCTCTCTCTCTCTCTCCCTCCCTCTCTCTCACTATCTCTCTCTCTCTCTCACACTCTCTCTCCGTCTCTCTCCCTCTTTCTCTCTCCCTCTCTCTTTCTCTCTCCCTCTCTCCCTCTCTCTCTTTATACAGACCTCTATCTCTATAGATCTGAAGTTTTGGTTTTGCTAATATGTTCTTTGTTTGGTTTTGCAAGAGAATTTGGCATCAAAGCTTTGGAAATTCGACGAAGAAGCACTTCAAGTGGAATTACAAAAATTACATCAATGTAAGTATAACATATATAACTCTCTCCATCTCTCTCCCTCTTTCTCTCTCCCTCTCTCTTTCTCTCTCCCTCTCTCTCTCTCTCTTTATACAGACCTCTATCTTTATAGATCTGAAGTTTTGATTTTCCTAATATCTTCTTTGTTTGGTTTTGCAAGAGAATCTGGAATCAAAGCTTTGGAAATTCGACGAAGAAGCACTTCAAGTGGAATTACAAAAATTACATCAATGTAAGTATAACATATATCACTCTTTTATCTTTCTTTATATTTTTGTTTTCTAATATCTTCTCTCTTTATATTTTTGTTTTCTAATATCTTCTCTCTTTATATTTTTTTGAGAGAGAGAGAGAGAGTGAGAGAGAGGGATATGCATATGCATACATGCATGCATATGCATACATGCATGAATGCACATGCATACATGCATGCATGCATATGCATACATGCATACATGAATGCATATGCATACATGCATATGCATACATGCATACATGAATGCATATGCATACATGCATATGCATACATGCATGCATGCATATGCATACATGCATGCATGCATGCATGCATGCATATGCATACATGCATGCATGCATATGCATACATGAATGCATATGCATACATGAATGCATATGCATACATGAATGCATATGCATACATGAATGCATATGCATACATGCATGCATACACATGCATACATGCATGCATACACATGCATACATGCATGAATGCACATGCATACATGAATGCATATGCATACATGAATTCATATGCATACATGCATGCATACATGCATCCATGCACATGCATACATGCAAACATGCATGCATACACATGCATACATGCATGAATGCACATGCATACATGAATGCATATGCATACATGCATGCATGCATGCATGCATAGATGCATACATGCATATGCATACATGCATATGAATACATGCATACATGCATACATGCATACATATATATCACTCTTTTATCTTTCTTTATATTTTTGTTTTCTAATATCTTCTCTCTTTATATTTTTGTTTTCTAATATCTTCTCTCTTTATTTTTGTTTGAGAGAGAGAGAGAGCGAGAGAGAGGGATATGCATATGCATACATGCATGAATGCATATGCATACATGCATACATGCATGCATGCATGTGCATACATGCATGCATGTGCATACATGCATGCATGTGCATACATGCATACATGCATACATGCATGCATGCATACATGCACATGCATACATGCACAAGCATACATGCACATGCATACATGCATATGCATACATGCATATGCATACATGAATGCATATGCATACATGCATGTATGCATATGCATACATGCATGCATGCATATGCATACATGCATGCATACATGCATATGCATACATGAATGCATATGCATACATGCACGCATACACATGCATACATGCGTGCATACACATGCATACATACACACGCATATATATCATGCATACATGCATGCATACATGCATACATGCATGCATACATGCATACATGCATGCATACACATGCATACATGCATACATACATACAAGCATATGTATACAAGCATACAAGCATATGTATACACATGCATACATACAAGCATATGTATACAAGCGTATGTATATGTGTATACAAGCATACATACATACAAGCATATGTATACAAGCATACAAGCATATGTATACACATGCATATATACAAGCATATGTATACAAGCATACATACATACAAGCATATGTATACAAGCATATGTGTACACATGCATACATACAAGCATATGTATACAAGCATATGTATACGTGCATACAAGCATATGTATACAAGCAGACAAGCATATGTATACAAGCATACAAGCATATGTATACAAGCATATGTATACATGCATACGTGTATACAAGCATATGTATACATGCATGCATATGCATACATGCATACATGCATATGCATACAAGCATGCATATGTACATGTATGTATACAAGTGCAAGAGAGCAAGGATTAGGACCACCACATGCTAGAGAGATCACTCTCTTCCCAACCAAATGCCTCTATATATAGCTCTCTCCAAGGGACTGCCTTCTTGGGCAGGTGGATACTAGCCAGCCAAGTGTCAGCCATGTAACTACATGTGCGCCAAGTGTCCCAGTTAACTCGAGTTAACTCAAGTGGATGCTTCTAGAAGGCTCTAGAGCTCTTTGGGCAAAACACTCTCCCCATGTACCCCATGGGGGTTGAACCCAAGACCTCCTCCTTCACATCCATGAGACTTAACTACTAAGCTAAGTGGATCACTTGTTCACAAGAGCACAAGACCTCCTAGTAAGTCTAAAATCGAGATCTTTGGTCATACACACGGATGACCAAACGGTGTCCGATTTCAGATCTGTCTGAACCGGCCAGATCCTTGGATCATAGACTTACTTTATTACATTCTTTCCCCCTTGGAAAATATTTTCGTCCTTGAAAATAGAGCTATATACATACTGTAGGCAACCTCGGAGCCTCATGTTCTAAAACTGGAAGAACATGGTCATGTTCTAGAACTGGAAGAACATGTCTCATCTCTGTGGTGGCATCCTTGCCCAAATGATTCAAAACACTATCTGGTTTTGCACTTTGATGAACGGGACAAAGTACAAACTAGTGAAGAATAATGAGGGTGGATCTAAACACATCCCTGGCTAATTCACAGTTTCTGGATGTGCGTTCTAGGCACAAACATGTGAACTAGGTGGATTCAAATTACTAGTCCATTTCTAGGCATAACTGGTGCATGGGCTTAGTAATGAAGGTGGGATTCTTATCCCTCGCAAGACTTTAAGAATTCTTGATTCACTTGAATTTGTTTTGGAGAACTTGAAGTTTGGTTGTCTCAAACATCTAACTTAGATGTTTATACAATGGTTTACTTTGATCCAACAGTTACTTGATTTTTTCACCCGACTAGAGGACTACTTTGTCCTAATGAGTTGAAAAACTCCTATGTAAACTGTAAGAGAAAGTTATCATTTTCTTTAAGTCATCCATACTATAACTTGCCCAATACAAATCCATACTGAAATTTGTCCAACTTAGGACACTTTTCTCAAAGACTTTAACTGAAAGTTCTTGGGAATTGTCAATCTAATGAGCAATTCCTAACTTCTTTATTCTAGAGTATACTGGACTCTAGGAAATCATTTACGCTATACCTTGAAGCAAACTCAAATAAATAAGTCCACTTAGACTTATTTTCTTATGAAGAATGAAAAGGTTCTTGTACATAACATCTATCTAGGATGTTCAAGTTAGTTATTTTATTCTAACCAGCTAACCCTGGTCTTTTGCAAAAGGAATCAGATACCATGTCTGAGCCAATTCCAAAAGATTTTTGGAAAGCGAAAAGAAATAACTAAAACTTTGTACAACCAATCCAAACTTTCGAACATACATAAACTTGCTATGAGTCAAAGGCTAGATGACCAATGACTTTAACTTTTCAAAGATCTATTTCAACAAAGTATTGAAGCATTGTTTTTATCTTTAAGAGAAATAAGTTGGATTCTCCAAAAGGTTCAAAACAAATCAAAAACATTATCCAACCACAAGATACTAGTGTGGTAACCAACATCAGTGTGTCGACCCACTGAGGTTCTGTCGATGAGTTTCGTATTCAAATAATGCTTCACTTGAGACTAAGTACAGGTCACATTCAATCTTTTTGACTCCTAATCGTGAATGCAATTCTTGTGCATTTCTTTGAGTCAGAAGAGTGAATTTACCAAGTTACACTAGAAACTTGATGTTGGACTTAGTCAATTAAATCTTTAGTTGAAAAGATCAACTCAAAATCAAAGTCCAACTTCTTTCAGAAATTTATCAAATATTTTTTATCAATAACACTTAAGCTTCAAGTGTTCTAAGAAGATCTTGGAAGTTACTTACTTCATATCTTCAGTTTCCTTAATCTTGAAGTTACCTTGAAGTATCGTAAGATACTATTTTCATCCTTTACGAATTAAACTTTCCTTGAAGTCTTAATTCCCTTGAGGATGAAACCTAACTTCAACATCCAAACTAGGACTAAAAGATAATTATCATCCCACGGTCCGATGTCCCATACCATCTTTCCTACATCAATCTGAGTATAAAATCTGGTGTCCGATACCACCCTATTTTATATTCACATTAATGTGTGGGTGATTCTTATCCTAAAGTCTAAACATCTCTTGATAGAGTACCTTATTTCTTCAAATCTTTTACCAGAATTGGAAGTTTCAGGCATTACCTCTAACTAGATTTTCCTAGGTTTTGATTCCTTCGCATGATCACCTCATAATCATGTGCTTTGCCTTGGAAACTTGAAAACCTCTTGACAGAATATCAATTCTTCTTTACTAGGGTTTTTCAAATGAAAACCAATCAGAATTCCAAGTTCTTGAATTTCTCAAATTCAAGTTCAATTGGCTATTCTTGACCAATTTTGTAGTGACAAGAGCTTTTGACTTCTTGTCTTTAGATTCCTTTCTACTAATGCTTTTAGGTACCTATCCTGGCCAAGACTTTTATAGGAATCTCTCTACTGCATAAGTCTAAGCATCCGCTCATGCTTTTTGGATTTGTACCGAAATCCCTTTAAGGATAGGCAAACACTAATGTTTTACCTTCCCACAGACTTAAGTACCGTCTTCACGGTTGCAGACTACATTCTTGGAATTACTTCACTTTGTTCAGACTTGGAACAACTTATTTTTTCACAATTTTCCATTCAATAAATGGAACTTGAGTGAATGGTCTGCTAAAAACTTCTGGTCTGCTGTGGAGAAGTATCTGCTAGTGAATGGTCTCCCCAAACTTAGTAAAATGGAAGTTATTCTTGGCTGCTGTAATCACTTGGATATTTTGCTGTGGAATATTTGGAGGGGCTACATTCTTTGGTACATTTGGCTCAGTAGGAATGAGGCTACATTTGGTAGCAGAATAAGGAACTACCTTATCACTTTGCCTGTTATTCTGAAAAATGCTTCTCTGTCCTGTATTAGGAGAATCAGAGATGCTTCTTGTAATAACTATGATGTCTTCAAGATTTTATCTGAGAATTCTCCCTCTAGATGGAAAAAACTGTTAGCTGAACAGTACTCTTGTAAAAGGCTAGACATGTACTACTACTTGTAAATTGTCCTCTGGGACAGGTGTCTCCTGCCCAAGGCACTTTGTATATGGCCACCATTAATTTAAATTTTCCTTGTTTCTTCAAAAAAAAAAAAATGGAACTTGAGTGAATAATTCCTAACGGAATTTTTACTGCCAATACTTGGGCAATCTACAGAGTAGTTCTAATCGCACATTCTTGGACAATCATGACCAATTTTGATCAAGTTTGGTTGATACTTGCGACAAAATAAAGACTTAGTCTTTATCTTTAAGATCTCTTAAACTATCTTAAGCTTCTTTGCTTACCTGCAGGAGTTTTAGAGATCTTTCCCTCAACTTAAGTCCAAGCATTTTCTAATGCTTTTCAGATTCCAAAGCTAAGAATCTTTGATATACCGTTAGGTTATATCACTTATTTGGACTTAAATACCAAAACTGGTGGTTGGGGATTTGTTGGGAACTACTTGCTAGAAAACTTCTCTTGAAAGATACTAGTCTCACATCTAGGGAGATTTTTCTTTCAAGAACTTTTTGATTCCTACAGAGGAATCAAATAATACAAAGCTAATGATTCACCTTGGAATCTTTTGCTTTCCAGTCTAATGATTCATCTTGGAATCTTTTGCTTTCTAGTCTAATGATTCATCTTGGAATCTTCTCCTTTACTGGAAAGATCTTCAAATGGAATTCTAGAATTTTGGATAAGACCAAGACTTAAGGCTTTGCTTGTCCAAAAGACATTCTCATTTAACTAATAAAATATTTAATTGGACTCTTTCATCAGCTTATCTTTAGGAAATAACTTAATTTCCAAAGATTACTTTGCTTGGGTCTCTTCTTTAAGATTTTCTTATCTTAAACATCACCAAGCATGCTTTTCTTTTCTTCAGAAAAGTGCTTTAATAAAGTTTCCATGTTTGAAAACTTTGCACAAGCAAATAATGCTTGGAATTGTTTACTTAATCTTATAAAAGATTTTTATAAGATTCAAAGCTTTACCGCTTGAAGCTAATCTTTTCGGAAAGAACTTGTTTCCTAGTCTTTAGGAAATATTGGGATTTCCTAAGATATCTGTTTTAGAAATGACAATAATTAATTGTCATGACTTTAGGAAATTACTTGATTCCTAAAGATAAATTAATATTTATCTTTCTTTTTTAAGCCTTGAATTATCTTAAATAGAATCAAGCAAGTTTCCTTGAAAAGTTTCGGCGTCAATTGAAGACCTTGCATCATGCCTTGAGATGCATTTCTGGAAACTAACATCTATGAACACTAGAGTTCCAGGGATTCTAGAAGTTCAATACTTCTACTTATTTTCATCAATATTTGATGAATAATAAAGTATTAAATCTCCTAGAAATATTTCGGAACTTAAAAGTTTCAACACAAACTTCCTTACTTGGATGCATGAACATAAACATCCAAAAACAACTAAATCCTCGATAGTTAAATATTTGGGTTTCTTCCCAAACTTAGACTGAGCATGCATGTTGGAAAGTAGCTCTATGAATACTTACTTTCAACTTGCTTTCTTTTCCTCAAAAAGACTCCTACTAAGTGGTACCTATGTATCACTTTTTGGGACAAAAATAGACTAGATACTTCGTTGCATGATGGTCAAGATCCTTGCAACTAGGAAATTTTCTATTTTTTCCACCTATTTAAGTCAAGTTAGAAATAGAAAGGAATGAAAATATATGTGTCGAACTACTTACCAAAAGATCATGTGTATGCTCATGCATCTACTTGCATGCAAATGCATGTTCATGTATGTAAACCCATTCTTGGGTGCAAATGCATGTGAGTTCATGCAAGTGTAATGAACTTAAGCAAATCTTGAGCTTATTAGGTATGCAAACAAACATCCATGAAAAAACAACCTGCTTGGTATTCTGGCAAAAGGTATTTATTCAAGTGCGTGAACTAGAGATTTAGCTACCTTTCCCAAGCAAGTGCGAACTTGATGTGCACAAAACATTCTTTTATGCACAAATAATCTTTTCATTTTCGTGCATGAATGGAAATAAAAATTTCAACTGCATACCAAAAACTCAAAAGTACTTTATATACTTTTGTGTCATTTCAATATTGTTTAGTCCTCTAATTAGCTTTCAATGTTGAGATAATCATAATTGGACTACGCTTTTAGTCCTAATTAATGCATCTTAAATGAAAGCATTCGACCAAACAAATATCAAAATGAAAACATAATTTGGAAAATACTTAGCTCCACTTAAAGTTACGTCCATCCTCTGATCCTTTGGAAGAGTGATTCATCCTCTTGATCCTTGCCAGGAGCTATTCACCATTCTTGAAGCTTCCTCATCAAGAAATAGTCCCGGATGATTTGGTCCGTCAAGGTCGACGAAGTTAGGCCTCCGGATCTTTACTCCACAGCTCCACTTCTCTTAAACTTTACTCTAACTTTTAGCTTTCTAAAACTTTAATCAGTACAGATATGCACTCGGGTTTGGTTGGGGTAATAACCAAACTCCAAAGATTAATCAGAATGAGAAGATCTCGTCTCAAGATTAGCAGAGCAGAGATGTGATCCGAACTGAAAAAAATATGCAGAAAATGTTATCACAAAAAACCTCTACTTCAGTGGATAAGGCTTTGTAGTCTCTCTGCAAGGTCGCGGGGTCGATTCCTGGCGCAAGCTCCTTTTTGTCTCCCTTGAAAACTTCTTCTGCGGCAAGATTAGATAACAGGTAGATGCGGGCAGATAAGTCACGCGGATGGCTATTTCGCCCTATGGTTAGGCGACTTCACTCCAATTCGTAAGGATGAGGGATCGATTCCCGAGGCCCTCCCAATGGAACTTGAGCTTTTGGACCGCGTTTGCTTCAGCACGAACTCACGATAATGATACGGTTCTCTGAATACTCCCGCAAACTTTGTGGCTTTCTGGATAGGCGAGTGCGCTCCAAACCAGAAGTTCTGGGTTCGATCACCTGCGGGCACACACCAGAAATGATTCGATTTCTTTTGCTCCAGCCTTCTTTAGCGCTGAGCCACGACAATATATGGCATCTGTGAATATAGATCGTCAACGTCCGTGGGCTCCTTGGATAGACCAGCGCGCTCCAATCGGGGGGACAGGGGGTTCGAATCCCCTGTTGTTTACAATAGAGTACTCAAAGCTTTTGGTACTCTTAGCTCTTAAGCTTCGCAATGAAGATGATTGCGGCACGCATCTCTAGACAACCGAGAGCAGAATTCGAAAAAGAGATTATGTACGCCAAGAGTTCACGAGCAAGGTGATGAAGATGAGAGCTATGGAGAATGCTCTGATACCAATGCAAGAGAGCAAGGATTACGACCACCACATGCTAGAGAGATCACTCTCCTCCCAACCAAATGCCTCTATATATAGATCTCTCCAAGGGACTTCCTTCTTGGGCAGGTGGATACTAGCCAACCAAGTGTCAGCCATGTAACTACATGTGCGCCAAGTGTCCCAGTTAACTCGAGTTAACTCAAGTGGATGCTTCTAGAAGGCTCTAGAGCTCTTTGGGCAAAACACTCTCCCCATGTACCCCATGGGGGTTGAACCCAAGACCTCCTCCTTCACATCCATGAGACTTAACCACTAAGCTAAGTGGATCACTTCTTCACAAGAGCACAAGACCTCCTAGTAAGTCTAAACTCGAGATCTTTGGTCATACACACGGATGACCAAACGGTGTCCGATTTCAGATCTTTCTGAACCGACCAGATCCTTGGATCATAGACTTACTTTATTACAACAAGCATGCATATGTAAGCATGCATATGTAAGCAAACAAGCATATGTACATGTATGTATACAAGCAAGCATATGCATACAAGCATAAACAAGGAAGCATATGTATATGTATATGTATGCACGTATACATATGCTTGTTTCATATGTATACAAGCATATGTATACATGAATGTATATGTATACAAGCTTAAGCATGCATATATATACATTGGATGAGATGAGATCTTCATATTGCATCACATGGGATCTCCACGTACACCATGGGGTGCACACGATCACGACAAATCAAAGATATATCATATCCGTAATGGAGCTCCAGTTATGGATGCAACGGAGAAGTCAATGCGACAACGTATATGACAACTCTGCTCGATTGAATTCGTTCATTCAGTAATGTTAAAATGGACCGAACAGGATAGAGACTCTAAAAATCATATCACACAATGCATATATGAAGAGTACCGGCCAGCACCTGGCAATCCTGTTGTGAGTTCCGATTGGAGACAACATACAGCACGCGACGTGATGTCGCATCGACGATCGGAAGCTCGCGATGCTTTCAAAGCAGGCTTACCAAAGCCTGTATGGCTAGACACCGAAGAATGGGAATCGATTCAGGATGAGCATCAACATACTCTTGATCAGTATCGTCAACAAAGAGATGCGGCGGCCACACGGTTAGATACGGTTGGAATGTCGCATTTAGGTAGCGGCGGATACGACAGTATGCGCTACCAATTTGTAAGTATGATGTTAATTATTGAAGTTGTTTGTGTTAAGTATATTATGTATATTCATCTAGCATTTTGCATATTTACTATAGGAGTTGGCAGTGGGTCGTCCTCCAACGGGAGCAGAAGAATCATATGGATATCGACATGGATTGACTGCACTGTTACAAGACTTAGAGGGACGCGGTGCAATCGTCTCATGGGAGAATATTCTTGATTAGGTAAAGTTATATCTTGGTTTCGTGTTTCTATTTGTTGTTTATAAATGTCATGTTAATTGGTTTTATTTTATACATATGTTTTGTTGCAAGATTGTAGGTGTAAATATTTGGATCAATGCCACAATTTTGTATCACACAGCTCGCATACGACAATCATGAACCATAATTTTGTATTCGATTCTTATATGGAAGTGTTTTGTCACATTGCCACAATTTTGTATAACACTCCTATGTGGCAATGATGTACCATAATTTTGTATTCCATTCCTATATGGAAGTGCTTTGCCACACTTATGTACATTTTTCATTTATGGAATATACGACTTTCTGTACATGAATCATTGTTCATTTTTACTCATATAAATTTATGTTTTGGTTGTCATTAGAGTACATAACACATGTACTCAGTTGGGCAGAGTGTATTGTCTTTTGCTAAACAACATCATTCCCATTCATTTGCCTCGGTAGCAGCCTCGGTATACCCTCGATATGTTGTAGTGTCTGTTTCATGAAATCATATTTGCGTTGTCATTAGAGTACACATCACATGTACTCGTTTTTTTTTTGGGCAGAGTGTATTGTCTTTTGTTCAGCAACATCATGGTAATGTTTCTGTAGCAAAAGACAAAACATTCTACCCAGAAAATATTTTGCAAGTATGGTCGTCGATATAAGAGACGGTACTCCCAGTAGTGTCATTGGAATAACCGTCGATACACCTAGGGCGGGATGCAGCAGAACCGATTACCGACGCATATATCGACGTTTATACCGATGCATATACTGACACTTTTACCGACGCTTACACCGACGCATATACCGACCCTTTGGTACCGACGCGGAGATCGACCTTTACACCGGCATCGCGACAAATAAAGCCGCGTTCATTTTCCTCGGTAAAAACCTCGGTATACCATCGATCTGTTGTAGTGAAAAGTTCGAACTCTGTGCTAAAAAGGTTCAAGTGGAAAATCTAGAGGACGTACTATGTCCATTCAAGTTTTGCGTGCCCATGGCTATTCTATAATGTGCCTTTTGTTTAGGGCACTCCAATCTAGAAAGGATTATATTTTCTCTTGAAAAAAAGGGAAAACTCGGCATCACCAATCTTAATCTATGGTTTTGATGCTTACACTCAAATAGCTTCATAGGACTATCAATGGCACAACGTTTTAAGACCTAGAGAAAACATAGATTTCTCTTACCTTTCGGATCTAAGAGAAAACATAGATTCCTTTTATCTTTTGGATTTAAAACATAGAGGAGTAGTTGTGTTTTGGTCCTTCAAACCCTCGCTCAAATTTTGGGGCATAGAAGTCAATTGAACAAGCGATTATGGGCTTCATGGATGAGAATAAGAAAGATTGTTTTCTTCATCAAAGAAGAGATTTGAAATGTTCCTTTTTCATGCATGGTTATTTATGTGTTTCTTGCTTTCGTATGCCGAAAAGTTCACTCCTTAGATTAGAGGACATGACTATTCAAGGGAAACCATCCAAGCTGAGAGGGTTTTCTATGAGCAAGGTGTTTCTTGGATTTCTCCATACATTCATCTCCTTCACTAAGGGTGCCATGTATATCTATAATAAAACGAATTGCAATGGCCTATTTAGCTACAACAAAAGAAGATTGAACAAAAAGTGTTGTTTGGAAGGGAGCCCAAAGCAATGGCATCATCAGCTTAAACGTGGGTGGAGCCTACCCATGAGCATAAAAAGTATTGATCAAGCACCAATGGCTTTGGGCGAGCCAAAATTGCTCTCAAGATGTACGAAGGTGATGGTTCTCTAATGTCCCTTATAGCTTTAGTTTGATTGAAGGAACAACTCTATAGATGAAGGGGTGTAGTACCCATGGGACCTCGCCTATCTTACAAAGGAGAGATTAGATTGTCTCAAGATGACACTTGGAAAGGACTTCCCGAAGGCACTAGTGAAGAATTATTAATGAATATATGATTATTAAATAAGAATATAGCTTGTAGAGTAGGCCTATTGGAAGGCGCTCGATCCAACAATTTGCCCATGTATGAACTAGGCATGTGTAACAAGGAACAAGGAGCTTGAGAAGTATAGAGTTCATGTTGAATTGTTAGTCTCATAGAAATGAGTTCACTTTCGCTAAAAGCATTGCCACCAATCAAACCTTCTTTGATCATTTCGTCCTCAGAACTCTGCATGGAAAGCTACAAGATTGTACGAAGTAATTGAACTCGCTCATGGGCCGTTGTATGCCAGCAACCATTGCTGGTTGTTTTCAACTAGGTGCTTAGACGTGTCTGAAATGGCCTATGGCCCGCAGGGTGGTTGTATTCTGGAGGTCTACCAAACCCTTCAATTTTGACGGTTATCTACGCACAATACCTTATGGATTCTGGATTTTCGGTCTCCTTATGCGCCTGCTTAGTGGGGTCAATGATACCTTCGTTGACGCGGGCGACATTTTTTTTACCTCAATACACATATATATTTCTTTTAAAAAAAATGGAGGTTTTTTTTTTAATAAAGGAAGTTCGGCCTTAGCCTAATCTCCCGGACTTTAATTAAAATAAAGAAAAGAAGTTACAAGTGAATGGGACTAGTGCCCATGGGACCCCCGAAATCCCACAATGCAGGGGAGGAGTATGGCAAGTTACAGGGCATTACAGATGAGGCGGATAAAATTATCATCACCCTCACGTGGGACCCATTTGGGTTTCAACTTGTTGTTTTTGAGGAGATAAATACAGTGATGTCTAAACGGTGGCGATCTCTTGACTCGGGAGATTCTTTTACCTAGGAGAAACAAGGATTTCTCGATCGACCATTCCTTAGGATTTTGGCCAAAATTGACAGCACATCGCTCCCTCCAAATCTTCCAGAGAGTCTCACCTCTGATGGCATTCCACAGCCTCGATGAGCAGCCGATCGCCTCACCCAACATCACTTGTTGCCAGTTGATTTGGTTCGTGAGTCTCAATACACAGGTCACGTGATGCCAGATAACACGGGACTTGGGGCAGTCGAAGAATAGGTGAGCTAAATCTTCGATGCACCGATGGCAACGCTTGCACCATGGCGGCACACCACAGATTTTGTTAGCCCTTGCATTGGTCCAGATACCTTTATGCAAGATCTGCCACATGAGAACGGACTTTTTGACCTCAATTAGGGGGTGCCAAATAGACATGAATTTTAGCTCCCACCGAAGTTTGGTCCAAGAAAGGCACCATCTCTTGTTAAGGGTGTGGTGAACATCTAAATCCTCTTTGAAGTTGGGAATTCCGGATAGCTTCTTACCATTGCTCCATTTGAGGCCCTCCAAGCAAAGAAGATCTTGACCGCAAGGAGGGCGGGTAGTTGAGCGGTCCCAAGCTAAACACCTGCTTTGAAGAAGAGTCCATTCCTCAAAGGAAACTCTAAGTCTCGGATCCAATTCTTCGAACCTAATCCACTGGTTGGTCTCTTGTTTCCAGAGTTGTTTCCAGTGTTTGAAACCCTTGTTCCATAACCGCCTTGCAGTTTGGAGGTTCCAAGACTCCACCCCCCGAATGCCGCTGATCGGGAACCAAATAGAATCATTTTGTCTTATGCCAGCTGCCCACTTCCACTCATCACTGATTCTGATGAACTGTTTGGCCTTGTTCCAATTCTTCCATAAGGAACACACGAGGCTAGAGCCTTTAGGGAAGACCGAGTGGGGGGAGAACAAAAGCGTGAGAATCCCTATGTCCTTACAACCAGGGTGGCCAACTAAGGTAAGGTCTTCTATGTTTCGAAAGATCAATTTAGCCCAAGAGGACTCCCTATTGCTCTTAGCCTTGATAAGCCACTTTGCCGCCTCTCCTCCAATGCTCCCAAGTTGGTTAGCCACATCCTTCATCTAGGTTACATAGTGAGCTATGCTTTTCTCTGGCTGCTTCTTCAAGGTTGTGAACTCCATCCAAAGCTGGTTCTTCCAAGCTCTTATATTTGATGAGAAATATAAAGAAAGTACTTCCGAAGTCTCTTGGGAGGTCTTGCAATTCCTAATGTGATGCAATAACAAATCAGATATTGAGTTAACTATATAAATCCTGGGTAGAGCATCCTTTGCACACCATGTAGTTAGCCTTTCTTGCTCTTCTCTTGTAGGTTGATGTTTGCTTCTCAGTATTGGCATTTCCTCATCTCCAAAGATTTATTCATATAAGCTTCTTCCTTGGAGATAGGCTTGCATCCTTAGGGACCATGATGGATAGTTGTCCCTGTCCAATTTTTCAATGAATGATAGAAATCCATCTCCCATTTTGCTTATTGTTGCTCTGATACCACTGTTGAAGGAGATAGTGGATAGATTCCAGAGATGAAGTGGTGGTGCAAAAACCTACTTCACACTAGCCAAGAAGAGGTTATGGACAGTATAGTAGACCCCTTGAGCTTCCCAATGATAAGAAATAATCACCTATGTTCTTTGAAACATGATACTCTAATCAATTGATGAAAACAGATGAGTACAAATATCAACTAGTGTCAAGACTTGCTATTTTGGTCTCTACATATGTTAAAAAAAATGAACAGAGCTCTCAACCTACTAGCAATTGAGTAAATTCCTTTTGTGAGTATCTAGCTAACTTAGATACCTACCAATCATAAGTATTTTCAATAAAAATAATTAAGTGTAGACTGAGAATGATGCTTAGCAAGTTGAAAGATTAATATGAGATTACAGTATGCAGACTAGTGAGGAGAAATGTGAAGGTAATAACTCGAGATTGAGAGAAGCAATGAAAATGGAGCTTTGTAGCTATCAAGTAGACAGTGTTCGGAATCTATAACACTTTAAATCACATCAAATGATTAATCTTGCATTGCAAACAAGCTTTATGAATTTCACTGTTCTAAGATGATCATAGTAGAGAAGTGAAGTAGAGAAATGATCAATGTAAATGTATTAACTCGCATAGAAATACAATTGACATTGGAAATGTAATATTGCACAATGTGAGGGTAGTGATGGAGCTATGGATTGAGCTCTCTAATCACAATAAATCCCTCTCAAATGATCTCCAAATCAGGCTCTCATCCAAGGGAGATTTTGATCCAATTTTATGCTAGAGTTGGAGCCTTCATTTTAACTCAAATTTGAGTTCTCACCATAAAGTGATTCCTAAAATTTAGGCTTTACTTTCTCATCTATCAACTACCAAGAATTCAAGATTTGAGTCCTCCTTACTTCAAGGAGGAATCAAGTGCAATTAACATATGCACTTTTACAAGGATAAAATTAAATTGATGTTTACAGGGGAATAGTCATATGTGACTATATCATATACATGCTTATTGTTCAAGTATTTAGGCTTGGATTCATTTGCACCAACGAGATCCAATAGGGATTTCATGGCTCCTTGTGTATTGTCAAAAGCTGATGTTTCCTATACATACTCCGATAATCAACAATATAAGTTTAAAATGGGAAGAGAATCTTTATTCAAGAAGTCTTCATCTAACTTGTAATCATTGCTTGACCTTCTTTATTTTAATTTCTTTTTTATGCAATTCATAGTTAGCAATTTGCATGTTTCTGGTATAAAAAGTAAATGGTTAAAATTATGTAATCAAAGAATTAGAAATAAAACTAGGGATGTGTATCTAAGTTAAAGGACGTATGATTGTTATGAGGATAGGAGAATGGAAAACATAACTTATGACTCTTAGTAGAAGTAGATCTAATTCATACGAGAAGGCGTCCTTCATTTTTGAAACATTTTGCCGATGCGATCCTAGTTCTATCTATAGCATGCGTCTAGATCCTCATCTTTGAATAGGGGTTAAGTCTAAAGCAGTACATTAATGGTTGCTGTGACATGATAAAACAAAAAATTCGAAAAAGAAAGAAAAAAAAAAAGAACAAAATATCATGATTCAATTGTGGTCTCGAAAGCACTCATGGAATGTATTTACGGGATATATGAGGGGGAGGTCTGCTATAGAAGAATTAGTTAGATCTATCTTATGGAAGGTGGCTAAGTGATAAAGGATGGAACACTTATATAAAATAAATATTGCTTTGAAAAAGGTTAATAGAACGATAAGTACCATGACTATGTGAATGATTGTAATAGGATTTTCAAAACCTTGTCTTTAAACTCCATGCATTGAACAAAAAGCTTCAAATTCAAATTTGTATAATTTTAAAGATTTTCTTTGTTAGCAAAATCTTTATTTGCATTCAAAGTCATTTTTTATTTATTAATTATAGGTAGTTAATTAGTATTTCATAAAGAATTTGATGTTTCTTCCCATGATCTATAGGTTGGCCCATTGTGCTAATGTGTAGGTTTGTTGGGGGCAGATGTTGGAACGATTTTATCCTTTGAGTTGATATAATGAAAAATTAAAAAATTTGTTTCTAGAGTGGTTCTCTATGAACTCTAAAAAACACCTTTGATATGATTTGTTGATTTGAGCAATCTCTCTCAAGTACATGTAGGTAGCAAATGATGAAGATGTCCGTTGCTTAGGAATATCTCCATGTGAACCTTTATGATAAATTAAACCCTCTATATAAACCCCAAAATAACTGAATATCCTATGTGCCTAAGTATTCATGTGTAGGGTACTCTATGAAATTTTAAGGACTATCATCTCTTAAAGTGTATATAAACTTATATGTATGCATGGCTACCATTAGGAATGTGCCTAAACGTAGATATATGCATTGTATGATAGCATGTGTATGTAAGGATATGTATGTATCTGTTTTATATCTAAATATGCTTCAGAACTTGTATAACTATGTTTGCTTGCCCAATTATACTCATCTATGCTTATGTATGTATTTTTGTGTATACATTTTTTTGTTCTTTATGTAGGAATAATATTGAAAGAATATGTTTTTATTTATAGGCCTACATTAACAGTTAATTATATATTAACTATGATATAAAAGTAAAATTAATATATGAACACATTCATAACCCTGAAATTCAATATGAATATATATTAATATAATCTATATACTTGATTTCAATATAACCTAAAATATTGAATTTAATAAATATGGTACATTGAAAGTAAAGAAAAATAAAAGCAAAATAAATAAAAGTCCATACGTGAGTATAGGGAAGTGTGTGTTAACTATTGAATGCATGAGTTAAAGAGTGGTGTGTGTGAATTTTGAGTTATTGTGTGTGTGTGTGTGTGTGTTAACTACTATATGCATGAGTTATAAGTGTGGTGTGTGTGAATTGCGAGTTATTATGTGTGTGTTAACTACTATATGCATGAGCTAAAAGTGTGGTGTGTGTGAATTGTGAGTTAAGGAATGTAAGTGTGTGTGCATGTATGTGTGTGTGTATGTATATATATATATATATATATATATATATATATATATATATATATATATATATATATATATATATATATATATATATATATATATATATATATATATATATATATATATATATATATACATATATATGTGCACATAGTTTCCTATTTTCTAATATCTTTTTTTACAGAGCATTGATGAGCATTTACAAGCAGTTGAGATCGGGAGATTGGAGTTTCATACGTGCTACTTCTTCCACTTTCCTAGATCAATTTCTTTAAGCTTAGCCTTGTATTAGATTTTAGGAGAATTATCTTTGCACTCTTACTTATATTTGTATAAGTTTATTTTTCTGAAGTAATTTTCATTCATAATTAGGACCATCAAGAAAAAATGTTTTACTTAGTCCACATCAAAGATTACGCAATTGGTGTACCATTTGATCAATCATCAATTTATACTTTTATGTCTATGTATTTATTTCCGATGCCTGTGGTTAATGAGTCTACAAATAGGAATGCTATCTCTTCATCTTTTATATTTGGGTTTTTATTACCTACACCTATAAATAATACCACTCAATCTAAGAAGAATGTAGGTAATATAGAACTAGAAGAAGAACAATTCATAAAAGATCGCATTACTAGCAAAACCTTAGTATCTTTTTCATATGATTATGGCATGTCTAGGTATCAAGCCGCACAGCCGTATGGTCAATAATACTTCATTAAACTTGAACACATCTCTTGACCTAAGTGCCACTAAGTGAAAACCTGCCATATAGTTCAATAGTTAAATAGATCGATCATAGACATTCTATAGACTAGGCCAACAAAAATTAGATAAACACTTCTCCCATCATTGAACCACATCTTACATCCTAAAGCACACTAGAAAACACCCTGCGTGTAGTCACCTAGTGAGGCAATGAAAAACTCAATTCTAATATGCCGGATGGTCTCTAGCCACACCCGACATCTAGTGAACCCAACATAAACCTCGACATTTGGTGAACCTCGACATCACGTGTTCGATTCACATCGAGTTCACCAAATATTCAGAGGTGTGGCTAGAGATCATCAGCTAATGGACAAAATATCTACCATTTGCTTCATGGGCCAATAGGATGAGATACATGAGGACACCTCATTTTATGCCTTCTGAATGCATGTATTGTCAAAAGCCGATTTTTCCTATACACACTCAGATAATAAACTGGATAATTTTGAAATGGGAAGACAACTTAACACGAGAAGATTTATTGGCATTAAGAATTAAACAATTAAAACAAGGGAATGAGAATTTAAAACAGCCTAGTAACAAAGTAAAAGCATCACATTTAAAGAATAGAACTTACTTTGATAAGAGACATTGATTTATGCCACGATCAATAGAGTGTGGGGACTTGGTAATCCTTTATGATAGTAGTTTTGAAACCCAATACGATGCAGGATGAAAATTAACTAAATGATGGTTTGGTCCATATGTTGTTTTTTCTGTGTTTGATATAGGTACATATACTTTATGAGAACTTGACGAGACTCCCTTAAGAAATGTAATTACAGGTAAAAGGATTAAGCTATTTAAAAGAAGGTCAAGCAATGAATACCAGTTAGATGAATACTTCTTGAATGACGATGATGAATATAAATCATGATGTTACTTAGGTGAAACAACTCTAGTCTTTCGTTATTTTTAAGTTCTTTCTCATGCGATTCATATTGTTAATGCAAATTAGTATGCATCTATAGGAATTTGAACAGGTGCTTTTCTTGATCTAAAATATACACACTTTACTTGCAATGCAACACAAAAATGGTGCAAAAAAACATGGTTCTAGAAGGAATCTAATAAAAAGAAAATCTGAATTTTATGCTTTGAATGTCATTTCCATTATCTTTGATTGGATCTTTCCCTGCACTCATAAAATAAGGCAAGTAGTAAGAACATTCAAACCAAACTACCATTATATACATATATGAAAATTAACTCAAGAAATGATCAAACCCTTTATTGATGAAGTTTTGTTGAAGAACAACTCCATTCTGAATCATCACTCCTTGCTTGCTAATCCAATTCCTGTTTTCTCAAAAAAATCACTTAAAAACTATTAGACATCCCATCATATTATTTACAACTTACATACCTTGCTCAATTCCTTTTAAAACCTGTCTCTGGACATAAATGTTGAAATAAAACATGATCATAAAACACACATATATATACATAATAGATCATAAGTTAGAATATATCATTCTGTTAGAGTATGATCAATGTCTACCCCTCATGATTGTATGCACATTTTGTAAGGCCCCCTTTATGAGGAGAAGCCAAGCGTGCATTACCCAATTGATGGGAATCCCAACTTGAATGTTGGATGAAGGTCATATTGGACCATGTAAGATATTATAAGGAAAGGGAGTTACCAGGGTCCCCAATTGTGGGGTCCGGGGCAGCGGTGAGCAGCCCCGGCTGGGGGGTCCAAGGGGGCCAGCGGGCCCCCTGGCTGGGGGGTCCCAGGGGGCCAGCGGGCCCCCTGGTGGGGGTCCGGGGGCAGCGCCCCCGGCGCGACGGTAAAGGGAATATTCCATGGAATATTCCCTGTCGGAGTCAGAAATCATTTATATTTGTTAGGTCGGTTCAACCAGTCTAAGCCGTGTATGGCAATTACGCGGGCGGTGGCCGCCCACGCCCTACCGCCCATGTATAGCCGTCCATGGCAGGCCACCCATGATCCTATATATACATGACTTCTGCACTACCTAAGACATTGAGTTGAGCCAGCATACCTCTACCTTGTATCTCCCTATCTAGAGTTGTCTAGATCACCATTTAAGCTCTACCTTGAGAGCGCACGGGTGGACAACGCCATCATCTTTGTACTTGCTGCTAGTAGAAAATTGTTGAGATTCTCCTATATCTGTTATCTTCTCTGCTATTGCTCCTGTGTTATATTGCGTAACTATTGTCTTACATGGTATCAGAGCTGTAAGGTTCGAATAGCTTGAGAAGTATCATTATTTTAGCCTACTAGCAGACTAGAATATCAGTAGATTATTCGAGTGATTACATGATGGCTTCATCGTCGAACACTAGTCTTGGTGCTTCACCTAATGTTAATGCTGCACCTATTCGAATTCGTCCACCTGCATTCACTGAAGGGAAGCTGGATGGAACCAACTATACACTCTGGAAGTTCAAAATTTCTGCAATTTTGGACTCCTATGAATTACTTGACACTGTCATGGGACCGATGGGATTGGATCCAGAGCCTATACCAGTTGAAGATCCAGCAAATTCAAGATTGATGATTCAGCCAGATCCAGATCTTCTACGAGCTTGGAAGAGGCGGAATGCTGATGCATTATGTGCGATTGTCACTAGTGTAAGTGATTCTGTGCTTACTTTAGTTCAACATACTACTAAAGCACATGAGGCTTGGGGCATATTGGCTCGACAATATGAGACCAAGAACCACACTAGGATACAGAATTTAGAAAATCAATTGGCAAATGAAAAGCATTCTGATTCTGAAAAGGCTGAAGATTTTATCAAACGGATAAAGCATCTTCAAGATCAATTGGCTGCAGTTGGTGTTGTTATAACACCAGAAGAGCTAGCTCGAAGATCTGTACGTGTTCTTCCAGCAAAGTATGATGGATTAGTAACAGCCCTTAACACTCAGGTAAGGCCAACTCCTCTTACATTTGAAGAGTTTTGTGCCATGCTTTTAGAAGAAGAGATGCGGCTGAAGAATCGGCAAAGTACAACTGATGCTGCATTCTCAGCAAATGCAAAAGGTAAAGGCTCTTCAGAGGGATCAAAGAAGAAGCCAAAGAAGAAAAAGTTCACAGGAAGTTGCTTCTATTGTGAAAAGAAAGGCCATGCCATCAAGGATTGCAGAAAGAAGCAAGCTGATGAACGGAATGGGACTGTAAAATCATCATGGAAGAACAAAGAGTCTGCAAACAACACAGAGCTGGAACTTTGGGTAGCTATTGAAGAGGTATGTTCATCTGCTCAAGCTCGTGTTGATGAGCCATGGATTTTAGACAGTGGAGCTTCTCGCCATATGACTAGTAAAAAGGATTGGTATAGTTCCCTAGTGCCTCTGCGGGAATCCATCAATGTAGTGGTGGGAAACGACTCCAAGTGTCCAGCTGAAGGAACTGGAACCATCTCTTTTATCACTTCTCCAGGTGTTGAGAAAAAGTTATCCGATGTTCTCTATGTACCTACACTCAAAAGAAATTTGTTGTCAGTTTCTGCAATAACAGATCGTGGACTCGAAGTTCACTTCAATAAGAGTGGTGCGGAAATCATGGATTCATCAGGTAATGTTGTAGGTAAAGGCACACGACGGGATAACTTGTATGAGTTAAGTGCTTTAACTGCTACAGAAGATAAAGATGTAAGCAGGTTATGGCACCAACGATTTGGGCATCTCGGATTTGCAGTTTTGAAGGAGATGCAACGAACAGGGATGGTTGCTCATTTGCCTGCATTTTCAGAGTTGCAGGAACCTTGTGAAGCTTGTATGATGGGCAAGCAACAACGAAAGGCATTTCCAAGAGAGACCAGCAATCGATCTCAAGCTCCTCTAGAGTTGGTACATGCTGATCTCTGCGGTAAAATGTCTACACCTGCTTTAGGAGGATCTTTCTACTTCTTGCTGTTAGTCGACGATTATAGTAGAAAGATGTGGGTTTATTTCATTCGAGAGAAGGCTGATGCTTTTGAAAAATTTAAAGCGTGGCATAAGTATGTAGAAAGTGAATCAGGAAGGAAACTGAAGAAATTTAGAACAGATAGAGGAGGTGAATTCTTGTCAACAGAATTCAACAATTACTGTAAGGAGCATGGTGTGAAAAGGCAACTTACCACAGCTCATACACCTCAACAAAATGGCGTTGTTGAGCGCAGGAACAGGACAGTAGTTGAAATGGCTCGTTGTATGTTAAAGGCTCAAGACATGCCTGATTCATTCTGGGCAGAAGCAGTCAATACAGCAGTCTACATCCTCAATCGAAGCTACACAAAAGCTCTGAAGGGGATGACTCCTCAAGAAGCATATTCTGGTAAAAAGCCTTCAGTTTTGCATTTCAGAATTTTTGGTTGTTTCTGTTATGCACATATTCCTGATTCAACAAGATCAAAGTTGGATTCAAAAAGCAAAAAGTGTGTCTTCCTAGGATATAGTGAAGAGTCTAAAGCATACAGGTTATGGGATCCTGAGGCAAGGAAGATTTTTGTCAGCCGAGATGTGGTGTTTGATGAACGACCACACTTAGTAGAAGATAAAGGTAAATCTACTATCTCATCAAACGGAGAAATATCTCACCTTGTGCCTATCAAAAGACAGGTTAAAGTTGAGGAGGAGGAAACATCTGATGGAGAAATTTCCTCAATAAAAAGCCAACCAATTGTAGCTGCACAGCGTAAGCCACTACCGAAGTGGGCACAACAGCTCTTTGATGATCACAATCCACATGTAGATGCACCAGAATCATCATCGGATGGATTACGAAGATCAAAGAGAATAGAGGAGCAAAGAAGAGCCTCAGAACACATTGTTAACATGGCTCTAATGGCAGATATCATGGGTTCGATAAAGGAACCTACCACCATTGAAGAAGCCATTGATGATCCAGATTGGAGAGCGGCAATGCAGTCTGAGTATGATAGTATACTCAAAAATGATACATGGGATCTAGTCGACTTGCCGCCAAAGAAGAAGGTAATAGGTACTAAATGGATTTGGAAAGCTAAGTATAAAGCTGATGGAACATTAGAAAAGTATAAGGCACGATTAGTTGCACAGGGTTTTTCACAGATTGAAGGATTTGATGTTCAAGAAACTTTTGCACCAACAGCACGCATGACAACTATTCGGACGGTACTTGCAGTAGCTGCACAAAAGTCTTGGCCTATTTTCCAGATGGATGTCAAATCTGCATTTTTGAATGGTCACCTCAAGGAGGAGGTATATGTATCTCAACCACCAGGTTTTGAGGTGCCCAATTCAGAAAATAAAGTTTGCAGGTTGAAGAAAGCTTTGTATGGACTTAAGCAAGCTCCACGGGCTTGGTACCAACGAATTGATCATTTTTTCAAAAATATGGGTTTTGAAAGAAGTACTTCTGATGCTAACTTGTATGTAACGAAAAGGGATAGCAAGCTAGTTGTTGTCATTGTATATGTAGATGATTTGATCATTACAGGAGATCATCAGGAACTCATCAATCAAACTCGGATCAGCTTGGGAACTGAGTTTGAAATGACAGACTTAGGTCTACTCCATTTTTGTCTGGGAATTGAAGTATGGCAAAGGAAGGATGGCATTTTCATCTCACAACAAAAATATTCCAAAGAAATTCTCAAGGCATTTGGAATGATGGACTGCAAACCAACTAGCACACCTATGGAGGTAAATCATAAGCTATCTATGGATGATAACATGCCTGATGTAGATGCTAAGAAGTATAGGAAGCTCGTTGGAAGTCTTATTTTTCTGTGCAACACTAGACCAGACATTTGCTATGCTGTTGGAGTGTTAAGCAGGTTTTCCAACAAACCTAAGGAGAGTCACTGGAATGCTGGAATGCGAATTCTAAGGTACATTGCAGGAACCTTGGATTTTGGTATTTTGTATACCACAGGTGATACACTCCAAGGATATTGTGATTCAGATTGGGCTGGAGATTGTGATTCTAGAAAATCAGTTTCTGGATATTGTTTCTCACTTGGTTCAGGAATATTTTCTTGGGTAAGTAGGAAGCAACCAACTCTCGCACTCTCCTCCACTGAAGCAGAGTACAAAGCAGCTTGTTTTGCTTCTTGTGAGGCAGTCTGGTTAAGGAGAATTCTTGCAGATATAGGCTTTCCATCAAATATGCCAATTGTACTCAAGTGTGATAATCAAAGTTGTATGGCTATTGCAAAGAACCCAGTATTTCATGCTCGCACCAAGCACATAGAAGTACAGTACCATTACATTCGTGAGCTAATTGAAGATGAAATTGTGGAGCTAGAATATTGCCCAACAGAGGCAAATTGTGCTGACATATTCACTAAAGCACTTGGAAGAGAGCAGCTCAACAAGCATCTTCAACAGATGGGCATAGGACCGAGACCTACTTGATTTATCATCGGTAAACATTGAGGGGGGGTGTTAGAGTATGATCAATGTCTACCCCTCATGATTGTATGCACATTTTGTAAGGCCCCCTTTATGAGGAGAAGCCAAGCGTGCATTACCCAATTGATGGGAATCCCAACTTGAATGTTGGATGAAGGTCATATTGGACCATGTAAGATATTATAAGGAAAGGGAGTTACCAGGGTCCCCAATTGTGGGGTCCGGGGCAGCGGTGAGCAGCCCCGGCTGGGGGGTCCAAGGGGGCCAGCGGGCCCCCTGGCTGGGGGGTCCCAGGGGGCCAGCGGGCCCCCTGGTGGGGGTCCGGGGGCAGCGCCCCCGGCGCGACGGTAAAGGGAATATTCCATGGAATATTCCCTGTCGGAGTCAGAAATCATTTATATTTGTTAGGTCGGTTCAACCAGTCTAAGCCGTGTATGGCAATTACGCGGGCGGTGGCCGCCCACGCCCTACCGCCCATGTATAGCCGTCCATGGCAGGCCACCCATGATCCTATATATACATGACTTCTGCACTACCTAAGACATTGAGTTGAGCCAGCATACCTCTACCTTGTATCTCCCTATCTAGAGTTGTCTAGATCACCATTTAAGCTCTACCTTGAGAGCGCACGGGTGGACAACGCCATCATCTTTGTACTTGCTGCTAGTAGAAAATTGTTGAGATTCTCCTATATCTGTTATCTTCTCTGCTATTGCTCCTGTGTTATATTGCGTAACTATTGTCTTACACATTCACCTTTATTTATGTACAATAGCAATCTTTAACTCCTAACTCATAATCCTTTGGTCTTATTCAATTTAACTCTTATAGATGCCCATAAATCAAAGCTCTTGTTTGGTCCACGGGTTCGGAAAATAAGTTATCACAAAATAGGTATCAATCTCTTCTTAGGGGAGAGAGAGAGAGAGAGATATCTAGAGAGAGATCTAGAGAGAGAGAGAGTGAGAGAGAGAGAGAAAGAGAGAGAGAAGAGAAACGAAGATACACATTAGTTTACACATGCATACATACACACATACATGTACACACATGCATGCTTACATACACACACCTATACACACATGCATGCTTACATACACACACACATATACACATATGCATGCATACACACATGCATACATACACACACATGCATACACACATACATACACACACATATATACACATATGCATACATACACATACACACACACATACATACACACACGCATATATACACACATATACACACATGTATGCATACATACACACACATATACCGGCATGCATGCATACACACATATATACACACATGCATACATACACACATATAGGAGAGAGAGAGAGAGAGAGAGACAGACAAAAAGAGAGAGAGAGAGAGAGAGAGAGAGAGAGAAAGACACACATGTATACGCATGCATACACATACACACACATACACATACATGCATGCATACATACACACACCTACACACACATGCAAACACATGCATGCCTACATACACACACATACACATACACACACATGTATACATATGTATACATACACACACATGTACACATGCATACATACAAACACATATATAAACACATGCATACATACACACATATAATCCTATTTTTATTTTGAAGTTTTTGTTTTACATCAAATATATAAAAATAGGATAAGGGTTTTAGGGTTAAATATTTAAGATTAGGGTTTTAGGGTTTTAAATAGGATTAGGGTTTTAGGGTTAAATATTTAAGATTAGGGTTTTAGGGTTTTAGGTCTAGATATTTAAGATACATATAATACATACATACATGTAGATACATATACATACAAAAATATACATATTTTAGGTCTAGATATTTAAGATTAGGGTTTTAGGGTTTAGTATTTCATATTTAAGTCTAAGTCTTTGTGATTAGGGTTTTAGGATTTTAATACGTAGATAACATATATACACAAGCACACATATACATATAATACATACATACATGTAGATACACATGCATACAAAAATATACATATTTCATATTTAAATCTTTAATATTAGGGTTTTAGGTTTACAACACCTACATAACATATATGCACACATACACATGCACAAATAATACATATTTAAAATTAGGGTTTTAGGGTTTAGTATTTCAAATCTAGAATTTTAAGACTAGGGTTTTAATTAAATATATATAATTAAATATATAAAATTAAATATATAAAAATAGGATTACGTAAGGAAAAAAAATCTGAATATATCAATAAATATATATATAAAATAAGATAATTATATACATAAATAAATATAAAAAGAACTAGTGTTTTAAATAATTTACTTAGATATTTATAATTAAATATATAAAATTAAATATATAAAAATAGGATTACGTTAAAAAAAAAATCTGAATATATGAATAAATATATATATATATATATAAAATAAGATAATTATATACATAAATAAATATAAAAAGAACTAGGGTTTTAGGGTTTTAGGTCTAGATATTTAAGATTAGGATTTAGTATTTGAGATTTAAGTCTAAGTCTTTCTGATTATGGTTTTAGGATTTTAATACGTAGATAACATATATACACAAACACACATATACATATAATACATACATACAAAATCTTTAAGATTAGGTTTTTAGGGTTATAACACGTACATAACATATATGCACACATACACATACACATATAATACATATATACATGTATATACACATGTATACAGAAATATACATATTTTAGGTCTAGATATTTAAGATTAGGATTTTAGGGTTTAATATTTCATATTTAAGTCTAAGTCTTTCTGATTAGGGTTTTAGGATTTTAATACGTAGATAACATATATACACAAGCACACATATACATATAATACATACATACATGTAGATACACATGCATACAAAAATATACATATTTTATATTTAAATCTTTAATATTAGGGTTTTAGGTTTATAACACCTACATAAGATATATGCACACATACACATGCACATATAATACATATATACATGTATATACACATGTATACAAAAATATACATATTTTAGGTCTACATATTTAAGATTAGGGTTTTAGGGTTTAGTATTTCAGATCTAGAATTTTAAGATTAGGGTTTTAATTAAATATATATAATTAAATATATAAAATTAAATATATAAAAATAGGATTACGTAAGGAAAAAAATCTGAATATATCAATAAATATATATATAAAATAAGATAATTATATACATAAATAAATATAAAAAGAACTAGTATTTTAAATAATTTACTTAAATATTTATAATTAAATATATAAAAATTGGATTACGTAAGAAAAAAATCTGAACATATCAATAAATATATATATAAAATAAGATAATTATATACATTACTAAATATAAAAAGAACTAGTGTTTTAAATAGTTTACTTAAATATTTATAATTGAATATATAAAATTAAATATATAAAAATAGGATTACGTAAGAAAAAAAATCTGAACATATGAATAAATATAGATATAAAATAAGATAATTATAAACATAAATAAATGTAAAAAGAACTAGTGTTTTAAATAATTTAATTAAATATTTATAATTAAATATATAAAATTAAATATATAAAAATTGGATTACTTAAGAAAAAAAATCTGAACATATGAATAAATATATATAAAATAAGATAATTATATACATAAATAAATATAAAAAGAACTAGTGTTTTAAATTATTTAATTAAATATATATAATTAAATATAAATAATTAAAGAAAAAATCTGAATATATAAATAAATATATAAATACACAAACACACATACTTATATACCTATCTATATTCACATATATATACATATACACATACATATACACATGCATACATATATATACATGTTTTAGTTCTAGGTCATTTGGTTTAGGGTTTTAGGGTTTTAACACGTACATAACATATATACACACATACACATATACATATAATACATATATACATGTATATACTCATGTGTATAGAAATATACATAATTTAGGTCTAGATCTTTAAAATTAGGGTTTTAGGGTTTAGGCATACATATAACTTAATTAAGAGAAAAATAGGATAAAATAGGATAACTATATAGATTAGGGTTTTAAAATTAGGGTTTTAAGTTTTCTTAGGTTTTTAAGTATTTAGGTTTAGTATTTCTGATTTAAGTCTTTAAGAGTTAGATTTTTAGGTTTAATAAAAGAACAAATGTTCTAAAATGTCCATATTGTAGCAGATGGCTTCTTTGGATCCTGAAGAGAGAATGGCATGTCCTTGCACACAGTGCAAGTATCAAATTTATCGAAAACGACGGATTTGTACTGCACATGTTAGAGAGCATGGATCCTTTGATAGGAGTCGACTGGAGAACCTACGCTATCATTCGCATGGTCCCCTAGGTGAGCAGTTGGATCCAAACGACATTGCACCGGTAACATCTCGTGGACAAAAAAGAGAAAAAAAGAACTTAGACGTAGAAGCAAGCACTAATAATATTACAGAGAATGAACATATGGAAGAGATGCTTGAAGCATTTTATGAGATTCCAGATGTTCATGATGGTGAAGAAGGTGTCGACGAGAGTTTCATGGACACAACAAAAATTCCACGATCAGAAGTTGATGAAGAATATGAAAACATGCAAAGATTAGCTCGTTTACCACTTTACAATGGAGCAAAGATATCTGTACTACGTGCTTCACTCGCGATGCTCAATCTGCAATCCATTTATGGATGGTCAGATAGTAGTGTCACTGAATTGTTCATGTAAGTGGAGAACAAATTGGCTTTCATTGTTGTATCACAATAACTTCATTTACTAATATCATTTTAATTGCTTATTGCAGGCTTCTTAAAGATCAAATTTTGCCAGAGGGCAATGACATGCCTCCAACACGTGGAGATGCGAAAAAACTTTTACAGTCCATTGGAATGGATTATACAAAAATTCATGCTTGTCCGAATGATTGCATTCTCTTTCGGAATCAGTATGAGCATCTCCACGTATGTCCAAAGTGTGGAGCAAATAGATTTAGAGAAGACGTTATAGGCGAAGCAATCCCCGCAAAGGTTCTTCGCCACTTTCCTATCATTCCACGAATTAAGAACATGTTTAGATGCAAATCTATAGCTGAGTTAATGTCATGGCATACAAAGAGCAGATCTATAGATAATGTAATGCGAGTGCCAGCTGACTCTCATGCTTGGTAGCACATAGATAGTAAGTGGCCAGAGTCTGCTAGTGAGCCTCGGTCCATACGTCTAGGCCTAGCTATGGATGGAGTGAATCCATTTGGATTACGCAGTTCTTCATGGAGCACATGGCCTATATGTTTGGTCAATTATAATATTCACCATGGTTGGCCACAAAGAAAGGTCATTTATTATTAGCTCTTATTGTACCAGGTAAGTATAAGGTAAAAAATATGGATGTATATCTTGAACCACTAGTGGAAGAACTGCGCATTTTATGGGATGGGATCACTGTGCGTGACATGTCTCAACCTATAAGAAGACGAGACGTGCGAGTGCGAGGCATACTTATGTGGACAATGCATGATTGGCCTGGTTATGGTGAATGTTCAGGTTTATCGATTTTGGGTTACCATGCTTGTCCTTTATGCGGACCACCACTTGAAGCACGCTATTCCAAAGCACTATGTAAAACTGTCTATGAAGGACATCATAGATATTTGCCTGATGGGCATGTTTTACGTGAAGGACAAATTGGTTGACAAGCGCAACACCAAATGAAAGCTAGCGATTGGAAACAACTCTGGGATTTAGAAAATCTAGTTGCTGGCATGAAACGGTTGTCCATTTTTCATGAACTCCCTTATTGGAGTGAATTGGTGATCAATCATTTGGTAGACCCGATGCATATTTTCAAGAATGTGGGGGAGATGCTTTGGAAAACTCTAATCGGAAAGAAAGAAAGCAAAGCACAAAGGGACGACCTAGAAGAGCTAGGTCGTATGCGAGAGTTGTGGGTGATTACAAAGCCCAACAGAATAGTATCGTTACCAAGAGCTCCTTGGGTGCTTCGGAGTATGGAAGAGCAACAAGTGAAGAAAATAATTTCAGAGTTTCGTACACCTACTGGATGCATGAGATGTCTAAAGACTGCTTTCACACGAAACGACGATCTTGCAGGACTCAAGTCTCATGATTGGCACAAGTTTTTACAGTTTGTGCTCCCTGTAGCCATAAAAGATTGCCTTTCAGAGGATGTACGAAAAACCATTTATAAAATTAGTTCTTTAGTACGATGGATATCTTCCAAAGAGATAAATAGAGATAGCATAGAGAGTGTGAAACTCAATGCTATCGAGGCTGTTTGCATGGTAGAGAAATAGTTTCCCACAAGTATTCTCACTATTCAACTTCATTTACTGGTTCATGTAGTAGATGAAGTTGCAATAGCAGGAACTGCCCATAGTCGATGGATGTTCTTCTTAGAGCGCTTTATGAAGACATTAAAAGGGTTTGTTCGACAGAGAGCACGTCCAGAGGGTAGCATGGCAGAGGGATGGCTTGTACAAGAATCTCTTGTATTCATTACTGAATTTCTACGTATATCAAATCCCGAAATGCCTCGCTTATGGAGCGATGATGAAGATGTTCGTCTCGTAAGCGATGAACCACAAGGTAAAGGATTGCAAAGAAAAATGGATGCAGCTTTCAGAGAGAAGGCAATGAAGTTTTGCATAGTTAACTCTGAGCCTATGCAAAAGTGGTTAGAAAGGTATGAACTTGCCAAGGAAACTAACGCAAAGGAAAGAGCTCAGTTTAGAAGAAATCGTTCCACTCGATTTTTGCCTCTTCCAGAAAATCTTCGACCTCTCCCACCTTTTCCAACGAGCAGATGGCTAGATGCAGTGGTTTCACAAGCAAAGGCAGCGGGTGAAGATATCTCTGAAGAAGAAGAAGAACTCGCAAAAGGATGTGATTGGGAGTATATCAAATACGGTGCACTATGGTCTCATGGACGACACTTCCGAATCGCACGAATCGATCAAAATCGGTCTACTTTTGATAGTGGAGTGATGGTGAATTTTTTGCAAAAAAGTAGAGCGAGTGCAAGAGATGATAATGCTCTAGAAGGCGAGTTAGATTATTGTGGTGTGATTCAAGACATCTTGAAACTATCTTTCAGAAAGTTTGATTACTTTGTTTTTGACGTGAAATGGTTCAAAGTAGTCACCTCTGGAAGAAACGCAACAGTGAGACGAGATAAGAGCGGTTTGCTTCAAGTCGACTCCACAAGATTATGGAGAGATGAAAGGGATACATTTGTACTTCCCAAACACTATGAGCAAGTTGTTTTTATACCAGATTCAAAAGACCCGGAGTGGCTATTTGTTTTACAAGTCACTCCACGTAGTAGACAAATTTTTGAAAATGCAGATGTAGAAGAAAGTCCATCTCTAGTGGACTCAGAGATTCATTCGATAGTTGAAGAGGAAGAGATCATTGTTCGAGAAGAAGAGGTCATTGTTCGAGAAGACGAAGCAATAGACGATGATCAGGAGGAAAGCAGCATAGCAAGCGATTTAGAAGCCATCAATTTAGAGATAGATATTCTCTGTGCATTGGATCTTCAAGAGGATGCTATAATAGAGGACTTTTGAATAAAAGACTTGTACGTACTAATTTTTGGTTTTTTTTTTGTTTATTTCCTATATTATTTTTCTTATCGCATGCTAATTATTTCAGTTCTTTTATTAGAGAGCACGATGGGAGACAGTCCTCGAGTCACTCCACAGTCCATGACAGAGGAGCAGTTTTTGGAGTTCATCTCTCAGGTCCCTCCTGCGTATATGGCCGCTGCATCACAGTATTGGATCGCTCGTGGTAGCACTCCTCCCGGCCTTACTCCTGGCGGCCTTACTACTGCCGGCCTCACTCCCGCTGGCCTCACTCCCGCCGGTGTCACTCCTGCCGGTGTCACTCTTGAGCGTGGTGCTACTCCCATAGGAGATATGTCTCCTAGCTTTGTGACTCCACCACGACCATCTTTGCAGCCATCTCCTACTGGGTCTACTAGTAGACATGTGCGTTCGACACCTCAGCGCGAGACAGGGTCTGGCCCGTCTCGTAGCTCGAGGTCACGCTCTGGAGCAGGAGGTTCTAGGAGTGGATCTACAGATAGGTCTGGAGGCGGAGGAGGCGGTTGTTGTGGAGGCAGTGCGACGGACGTTGTGTCGCCCGCTTCTACTCCTAGGACGAGTACCTCAGATGTAGGTACGCCACGCAGTACACCACGTAGTACACCACGTACACCTTGGGGTGCTCATGACCATGAGGACTCCAAGGTGTATAGTATCCGAGATGGAGCTCCAGTGATGGATGCTGCTGGCAAAGCAATGCGTGCACGCATACGACAGCTTTGCTCCATCCAGTTTGGACACTCCATCATGCGGAAATGGAGTGAACAGGATAAACATCGGAAGAATTATATCACACGGACTATTTACCAGGAGTTCCGACCAGCCGATGGAGAGTCGATTGTCAGTTCAGAGTGGATTCTGCATACCGCATGTGAGGTCATGTCGCATCGACGATCCAAGGCTCGTGATGCATTCAGAGAAGGCTTACCAAAGCCTGTGTGGTTAGATGCTGAGGAGTGGGACATGATTCGTGATGAGCAGCAGCAGACTCCTGATCGATATCGCCAGCAGGGAAATGCTGCAGCCACACGTCTAGGCACGATTGGACCGTCACATTTGGGCAGTGGCAGATATGACACGATGCGTCATGAGTTTGTAAGTACCATTTCATTTATGGAATTTATTTGTGTTAAATTTCTCATATATATTTCTCTAATTTTTTTATATTTGTTTCAGGAGCTGGCAATGGGTCGTCCTCCAACACGATCGGAGGAATCTTATGGATATAGTCATGGGTTGACTCCACTATTGCAGGACTTGGAGGGATGCGGTGCGGTAGTTTCATGGGAGCGTTTGCGATGAGGTAATTAATTTATAAACTTGGTTTTTACTTCTTTGTAATTTTCATGTGAATTTATCTCGTTCCATTAATGTTCTTTGTTGTAGGACTGTTGATGTGGAACGTTCTTTGCATGTGTATGGAAGTGGAAGACCAATATTTTGTATTTGATTTCCATATGGCAATACATTGCTTTGCCACATTTTGTAAAAGCGTCATATATGACGGTGGTTTGCCACACTCTTGTACATGCCTCATTATTGAAATATATAACATCTTTTGTACATGGTTCATTGTTCATTCTGATTATCGATCTCTTTTGTGTACAATAATACTCTGTTTCATGAAATCATATTTCAGTTGTCATTAGAGTACACATCACATGTACTCGGTTTTTTTTGGGCAGAGTGTATTGTCTCTTGTTCAGCAACATCATGGTAATGTTGCTATAGCAAAAGACAAAACATTCTGCCCAAAAAAAATTTTGCAGGTTTGGTCATCGGTATAAGCGACGGTACTCCCAGTAGTGTCATCCGAATAACCGTCGGTACACCGAGGGGGCAGTGCAGCAGAAACCAAGTACCGACGCATATACCGACGGTTATACCGACGCAGATACCGACGGTCTTACCGACGTCTAAACCGACGTTTATACCGACCTTATGGTACCGACACGAAAACCGACCTTTACACCGGTGCCGCGGCAAATAAAGCCGCATTCATTTTCCTCGGTAAAAACCTCGGTATACCTTCGATCTGTTGTAGTGCGACTATTTTCTCAGAGCTCTTCCTTCACATGATTTGTTAGGTCCTCTCTTGCCATTGCCATATATCTCATCTATTGCACCCCTAATGGCATTGTAATTAGATCAAAAACCCACTTATAGTGGATATTAAGAGGAAATGTCGGATGAAACTCATCTTTATGTCTAACATTCGAGTACACCTAGCAAGTTTTACAAGTTGCAACATCTGTCTGGACATCTATATACATCTCGGGCCACCAATATCTTTCCTTTATCTTTTCATAAGTCCCTTGAAAACCCTTATGTCTGGCCCATAGTGAGCTATGCATTTCACACATAATTTTGTATCTTGTTTCATCGCAATGTACAACTCTTTGAGGTATCTTAACTATTCCCATTTTTTGCTTTCAAAGTAATCCATCCTTTAGGAAATAATTGCATGACTTTCTCCGATGGTATGAAACTTTCCTTTTCTCCAACTAGGATCAAGAGACTTTATGCTTAAGTAGCTTCAGATTTCATTCCACTCACGTTCATATTCATCTTCATTGAATCTTTCTGTTATTCCTATTTAAACTTCGTAAGGTTTCTCTTATTTTATCCTATTTTCGTTCCCGCTTCCTAAGCTCTTTCGAATTCCTTCTCTTGAGGACTCAATACTAGCCTCAATCTTCTCAATCCGATGAGTAGGCTCTTTTCTATTAAGTCCCATAGATGCTTCTTCTAAGTTCGAAGTATGTACATGCGAAGAATAAAAGTCCAAACCTATCTCTTCATCATTGGAAATCATCGAGTCTTCATTTTTGTATATAGCTCGTGATAGCATATCAGCTACCATATTATGCCTCACACCTATATGAACAAACTCGGGGTTTAGCAACTTGATGTACAATATCCATCTTAACATGGTATTGTCTGTAGCGGAATAGTTCACGATCATTCCCAATAAATGGTAAGCATCTATTTCCACCACCACATTCACCCTGATTTATCATTCTTTAATGCATTCACCATTCCTCAGAGCTTTCGCTTAATCTGAGGGTAGGCTATCTATCAAAGATTTAGTACTTTAACTCCAAATCGAATCGCATACCTTTTTCCCTCATCATCTTCTTGTCCAGTGACCCAGCCTATACCCATCGAACTTGTGTCTATGGTAATGTAGATATATATATTGCCATTATAATCCGCTTTTTTAAGCAGCGGTGCTTTTGGAAGAGCCTTCTTTAATTTCCTCATACATTGAGTATGGAATTCCTTCCATTGAAATTTTTTCTCTTTTTGAAGCAATTGATAGAGTGGGTCTGCAACATGGGCAAAATGAGGAATCCACACCATGTAGAAAACACATGCCACAAAAAAATCTCCTCACTTCAGTGATTGAGGTGCATACCTCTTTCATGTGTTGAATGGCATCTACTTTCCCCATCAAGAGTCTAATCTTTATATTTTTCCTCGCAACGTTTAATAGGGACATCATCAATGAGTGATCAAATGCGGAATAAAATCCCTAAGCACCTTATGCATACCATTCATCATATGTGCCACTGAGTTCCCCACGCCTTCTAGCAAAGTGCACATGTGCACGAGCCCATGTGGTGTCTTCATAGTCGTCAAGTTGCGACTCTTGAGGGCTAGCTAGAATTGGTCATGCTCAGAGTGCCAAACCCCCATCCAATAAAAAGATCTTCCTGCAAAGGCTTCTACGTAGTCATCTATGATAAGCCAAGTTCCCGTATTTTTTGTTTTCACCTTATTTAGTGGCTGTAGATCCTAGATAAATCTCAATGATCTATTTTTCTTTGATATAGTGAACCAACAATTAGAATAGGGAGCACTTCATGGCTCAAGAATCCCCATTCTAATCTTTTCATTCAACAGGTTGGTTAACTTTGAAATGTGAGCTTTTGGTACTAGAATCGGTCAAAGATTCCAAGGTACATGTGGTATTATGAAAATTATCATTGGTGTCACCATAGATGAATCGACATACCCAATTTCTTGGGCATTAAAAGAAAAATTCTTTCCATGCCTGAATATCATCTGGGAAAATACATTCCTCTCTTGTTCACTGAGGAAACCATCTTTTTCTAACTGAATTTGCTCATGTTTCTTTAGTGAAATTGTGACCTATGTTTCTTTTATCTCTAAGAGATGGCTGGGTTTTTGGACCATCCATAAGTTTTTCACTATTTTTAAGAAGCGAAACTGCAATTGGTTTAGTCTCTTTATTGACCATTTTGTATTTTGTTTCAACGAAAGCTTATTTTCCTTTTTCATCTTGCTCAAACTTTGCTATTTCCTTGTACATAGAAATAAAAGTGCATTTGAATCACATAGTGATTCCTTCTTCCTTCAATCAACTCTTGCACATCAAACAATGTGTCTACAAAAGATATCTCATCAAAGACTCCGGAGATTTCCTCACCGAAGTCGAGCACTCTACATCTATAAAAGTTTATCTAAAGATCCACTATGTATTGTTTTTCCCACTTTTTGGTCTAAAAAGAACGTGAAATTGAAATGAACTTGTTGAAGAAAGTTCTATGAAACTTGATATGAACATATTTACATTCCGGATCTTTTCGCTATCCAAGCTTCTATAGTCCCGATTTATGAAAGCTTTGTTTAAAAATTTAATCTTCAAGTTCTTTGAGATAGGTCTTGACCAAAGAGAAGTTCTATTCGTGACATGGTCCACACAAACCATCATAAATTGGACTGCTTTCTTTCTATCCTTGCTTCAAATTCGTGCATTATTAGGCCGATCCATCCTCCAAGACTCTTGTCTCCATCCTGAAGGCAGTAATATATGAATGCCCTAAAATCAATGAGCAGCTAGAATGATCTTCGACGAAGAAGTTCTAATAATCATTTGATCTAAAGGATGAAAGATGCATATTTGTTGGCTATCATCAAAATAAAAAAAGATATAGTTTATATAGTCCCACTAACAAGGGATTCAGAGTTAGTAGGGATGTGGTATTTGATGGAAATAACTCTTGGGTTGAGGATGATTGCAAGAAAATAAAGCTACCCTATGATTTGGAGAATGATTTTCCAAATCTAACCAAAGAAGAATCATATACATCATGAGATATCAATTCAAAGGATGAAGAAAAAAACAATCTTCAAGAATTCAAAGCTTGGAAATCAAAGGGCAAAGTAAAAACTAAAAACTAGAAGACATCCTAGAGTCATCCTATCAAGGACTCAGAAGATCTCAAAGGGATAGCAAGAAACCTATAAGGTATGGCTATGACACATCATTAGTCTCCAAGCATTCTATGTATATGACTAAAAAGTCTATGTTAGAGGAACAATCTACATTCGAAGAAGCTAACAAGAAGGAAGAATGGAAAGAAGCTGTGTGGGAGGAAATTGAATCACTTCAAGAGAATAGAACTTGGGATTTGGTTCCCAACAAATCGTCCATGAACGTAATAGGATCCAAGTGGATTTACAAAGTGAAAATGAATTTAGATGGCACAATCAACAAGTATAAAGCAAGGCTAGTAGCAAAGGGGTTTGCACAAACCTGTGGATTGGATTATGAGGAGACCTTCTCAGAGTGTCTTCAGTTCCAACTATCAAAGTCTTAGTAAGTATTGCTACTTCAAAGAATTAGAAATTATACCAATTAGAGGTTAAAAATGCATTTCTTAATGGATGGATTTCTAAAGAAGTCTACATGGCTCAACCACCAGGATATGAAGACAAAGACAAACCAGATTATCTATGTAAATTAACGAAGGCACTCTATGTTTTAAAGAAAAATCCTAGAGCTTGGAACCATAGGTTTGTTACATACTTGCAGGATTAGAGATTTACACCAAGCAAAGCACACATTTCTTTGTTCATTAAGAAGAATAATTCAAAGGTTATTTACATATGTGTTTATGTGGATGATATCATCATTACAAGGAATGATGCCAATGGCATGAAGAAGATCAAAGCTCATATCAGTTATGCAACTCTAACAAGAGTGGATATATGCTTTGCAGTAAGTACATTGAGTCAATTCATGCATACAACAAAAAAAACTCACATGGAAGCTGCCAAAAGGATCTTAAAGTATCTAGAGGGCACCATAAATGAAGGACTATTTTATCCATTTACATCTAAGTTGGATATCAAACTATACTTTGATGCACATTTGTCTAGCTCGGAAGATGATAGGAGGAGCACCTCTGGCTACTTATCTTTTGCAAGGTCTAAGTTATTTTCATGGTCATCAAAGAAACAACCAGCTATGCAATTGTCCTCAAATTAAGCTGAATATAGGGGCCTAGCATATGCAACACGTCAGGCAATGTGGTTAAAGCTACTCTACGCAGATTTTGGGTTACATACATACACACCAATGATCTTTGCACATAATACTAGCTCACTACATTTGGTTGCTCATCCTATGTGTTATGCAAGAACTAAGCACATTGAAGTGCATTAGCACTATGTGAGAGAAAAGCTACTTAGAAAGGACATACAATTGTCCTATGTGTCTACAAACCTACAATGTGCAGATATGTTGAATAAATCTTTGGATTGAACTAAATTGAACAAGTTCAAGATGATGATTGGACTACTAGAGATCAAGGAATGTTGAAGCTCAAGCATGTTAGCCTTGAGGGGGAGCTTTTGATGCAAATAGACCCAAGCCTACATACTTGGACAATTAGCTATTCGCTTCTATGTACACACATGAAGACACATATGAATACCCACTTATAAAAGTTTGGTTTTATGCCTTGTAAAAGTGCGTATGTAAAAAAGAAACTTAAATTCACCTGGCATTTGGAGGATCAATCATGGGGCTTTTGATGGAGAATTGATGAGAAAGGAAGTCCTAAATTTTAGGTACACATTTTGGTAGAGTTTGAAATTCAAAAGTTGAAAATTGGCTCCAAGTTTAGCTATAAAAGTGACTCAAAACGTTGCATGAAATTAAGCTCGATTTGGAAGAGTTTTTCATAGGTATTGTACTTGGGTATTGAGCTCCCACCATAGCTCTACCATTTCCCTCATATTGTGCAATCATTCATCTCCAATATAATTGTACTTTATGTGCATTGATACATACATGTTGATCATGTTATCTTTTCTCTACTTTGTCAAGTGCTACTCACAATAGTGAATTTCTCAGAGCTATTTCTTAGTGTGTATCTACTCATTTTCAGTGATTTAAATTGTTGTAAGTTCATCAGACAATGGTCTAGTTCAATATTGCGAATTTGCATGTTGATTGCTTCAACCATTTTCAAGCAATCTTTGAATTACTGCTCTTTGGTATGCTATTTGTTCACCTCCTAAAAAGTCCGGATACACTCCAGACTTGCTAAAGATCACTCTCCTTGCCTAGTTGATCATTTTGAGTGCAAGGACTTGTGGAAGTTAGATGCTCAAATTAATCAGATATTCCCAAAATGATTTATTCCATTTGTTTGTGGAGAAAGAGAACTGTTCATTTCTCTGAGCTAATATAGTAACCAAAATAGAAAGTTTTTGGTTCAAGGTCATTGTCAATGCTATCTGCTTAAATCCAATGATTTGAGAATAATCTTCCAACGCTCTTAGGTGATTAGTTGTACTTGCTAGAAAGGTCAACGGGTCTACTCCACACTCCTCAACTCAACTTTGGCTAGTGTGAAGCAAGAATTTGTAGCACCATCTCATCTCTCGAACCATCTCCTAGAACACTCTTCTCGACTCAGGATATTTTTGGTCTTTCAATGTAAATAGAAATTGTAGTATTATTGAGTTCTTTTCATCTCAACATCTACCTTGTTCATATGAAACAACTCAGAATTAGTGATATGAATAACTATCATCATACTTGTATTCATCTTCAAGGGGATAATCATGTTCTGTAGAATCAACTTTGCAAATTACAAGTAGATCTTTCTACTCGTAGAGAGGAGACTTGTGCTCTTGCTGAGCACTGGTATTAGGAGTCTGAATTGACTCAATGTTTTAAGTGTTTTTTATAAGAAGCAATCAAAGATAAAGACCTTGCAATGAAGCAAATCTTGATTATGCAAGGGGCTAATAATGAGAACCTACACACAATCCCTGAGCTAGAGCAAGAGATGATGGTTTTGAAGGCATTGTTGCACAAAACTGAATTTAAATTGTAGGGATGAGCATAGGAGTGGGAACTTCTCTAACAGACTATCGAAGCTCCACATGAAACCAACATTCGATCTCTATTGAATTCTCTCAACTCATAGCTACTGCTTCTACTCACTAGGCGGAGCTCCTACACCTCTACAGCTGGATGGAACAAAGTGAGGCTGACAAAGCTCATGCACCCCTATAAGCACAAGCACAATGTCAAAGGTGTAGTTATATTCTTAAGAAGTATCTCTACTTGGAGTAAGAATTTGGCATATAGCTAGTCAAAGCATAGATCCAACTGACTTTATCCAATTCCATCTCCAAGAATTAAACGTCGGCTAAATAAGTCCTTTTGGATCCCCATGAGGTCTAGAAGCTAGGCAAACAATGATAAAGAAAGTTGAGCAGACTTTCGATGAAGAAAAACATTTTTAAGGTTAGAAATGAGGAAGAATAGGAATAACCTTTTAAATTGAACTTCTTCAGTAACCCTAGTGTTAGGTGATCACAATAGTTTTTTTTTTGTCTTTTTATTTGTTGATATAATTTAGTGAATAGTCATGACCAGAAAGGGAGGATTGTACTTTGCAAAATAATGAGAAGGTGTAAGGGCATGCTTAGACAAGGTAACCCAACCACCTGGTGTGTGTCAGTGTCGTGGGCCAATGGTGTGGCAACATGTTGTTCTATGCAATTATCAAGTTTGGAATTTTCTATATTATTTTGTCTGCTGATTTGCCTAGTTATCTATGTATAATGAATATAGTAGAGGATAATTTGGTGTCTAAGTTGATGGAATTTAATCCCTTAGAGTTGGACATTATAAGTGAAATCAACCCAATATCTAGGTCCCTTAATACACCTTTTCTACCACCCCATAGAAAAACCATTAGTCATCGGCCTTACACTAATCCAAATCACCTATGCTTTTATGTTGTTCATGAACTCTCTAGCAAGCAATAGAACACCTGAAATAGATTTGATGAGGTCAATCAACAACTTTTTCCAAGAGAGACTATGTAAAGATGTAGGATATGCAGAAATTAGGGTTATTGAGATACACCAATTTCTCTCCATACAAAAGTGATTTCAAGAAGCTTGCTTAGGAAACATAAGATAAATATATAAGCTACAGAATGCACTTTAAATCTTAAGAATTCAATATGTACACAAGGAGTTACAACTTCTATAAGAAGACTATGTCTATACCTACAAGAGATTAGAGGGGATGTGGGCTTGATAGTGCCTCCTTACTCCTCTTTGCATGTAATTTCTCCTCCTCAAGGTTTTTCCTAGCTTGGAAAGCTCTGTTTAAGCTGCTTGAGCCTTGGATGACTCTCTCCTTGAGCCTCGTTCAGTATATGCCTCTTAGTCTTCAATGACCTACAAGACTCCCATGCGTTTGCTGACTCTTCACCTCCTTTTATAGCTTTTGCATGCCACTCCCAATCTTTCTGCTGCCTTAGGACTACCTTGCTTCACTTGCCCAATCTTTAGACCTTCGTAAGTTATCTAAGGCCTGAATTCTTTTTGCACATTAAGGTCTTTTGACCCCGTTGTCCACCTAGAGCTTTCATAGATTACACTTTCAACACTCCCCCTCAAGCTTGAGGTGGTAGTGTCCATATCAAGTAAGCTCATAGTCTTTCGAAACTTTGTTAAATAGGTCACATCCAAGCTTTTGGTGAAGATATTTGAGACTTGGTCCTTTTTACCTAGAAATGCACATTAATGTCTCCACTTGCAACCTTTCCCCTGAAATAATGGTAATGCACCTCAATGTGCTTGCACCTACTAGGATAGATGCGATTGTTAGCAAGATGTAGGCTAGAAATGTTATCTCCATAAATTGGAATCGGTCCAAGTTGTATACCAAAATCTTTGAAGATCTTCTTAAGCCACATTGCTTCACATTTAGTGAGAGATAAAGCTCGATATTCAGCATCTTTTGAACTCAGTGCAACTGTGGACTAAATTTTTCTCATCCATGAAATTGCTTTTGTACCTAGCATTAAGACATAGCCAAAATTTGACCTTCTATCATGAACAATCCTCACCAAATTTTCATCACTCCATGATCACTACAACATATGAGGGGCATACCAATGCCGCTTATACTGACGGTCACTCGGAGCATCGGTATAAGCATCAAAAAACCTCACTTAAAGATACCGACGGTCACTTGGCTGTCGGTATGACCGTTTTAAAGGGATCATCGATGTGCCCTGCAGTTGTTGGTATAAGCATCGGTATGGATGTCGGTATGGGTATCAGTATAAGCATCGGTAATTTACTCAAAGTTACCGATGCCCATACCGACGCCCATACCGAGGCCGAGTTTTAAACATACGGGGAACCGGAGAGCAAAACTTCACTTTTTTTGCGCATGTTTGAGTACTATTTGTCTTCTGTCGAACTTGTGCCTACGAACCGAATTGCAAACTGCATTGTCTTGAGCACACACACACACACATATCTCTCTCTCTACACACACACACTCTCCCTTGGTTAAGATCTCGGATCTTGGTTAGTAGTGCACGTACTGTTAGCCTTTGTCTATCTCTATGCTTTAGGTCATATATTTCTCTTCTCTTTGATTTTGCAGAAGTTCTTTGGCATCGATTGTTTGGAATTCGACGATAGGTGACATACATTATGCTTTGACGACAACAATCCAAAAGAGAGACATACTTGTAAGTGATTGTTTTATTGTCTATTGATAGAGAGAGAAAGAGAGAGAGAGAGAGAGAGAGAGAGAGAGAGAGAGGTGAGAGAGAGAGAGGTGAGAGAGAGAGATGAGAGAGAGAGAGATGAAGGGATTTGGTGTGCAGAAAAAGAGTAGGAAGGAGGAGATCGAGGGAAAGAGAAGAACAGAGAGACGCGCAGATAGATGTGTGGGAGCCTCCAAACCCACATAATGATCTCTCTTGAGGGAATACTCTATATATGATGTATATACATGAATATGGGGGTAATGTCACATGACCCTTACATCCCCAACAATCTCCCACTTAAGGTTCAATGTGACCATAAGTGGTAACATATATGAAGAATGATGTAGGACTATACAATAATGCACAGGAAGAGTCTGGATCTCTATCCATACCAGATCAGCCTACACCAACTGCCTCGAACAAGATGTATCCATGCACCTCAAACTGCTCTAGACTCATATGGACAAGATTCAAGCTCACATATGACTGATGCAAGAACAGATGAAGTTCTTGCAAAGCTCCCACTCGCTCTATGCCTATGTCAATCATCAAACTACTGACAACTCCAAGTGCAATTGCTACAATAACAACTGCAATGTCTAGTCTCGAGCATAACAACGCGTACATCAGACTCTCGAATGTTGACGAAACATGTGCTATCCTAGCTAACCTAAGTATGTTATCCATGCCTATATCCAAGGCATCCAAAGCACTATCGTCAAGACCAACATGTCTTAACATATCTCTGTCAACATCTGGCATGAGCGAATCCAAGAATGATTGCATAACTTCTGACTTCTCAGCGTCTAAATCAGCCATGCTCACAACCAAGGATGTATCTAGTTGTGCATCCTGAGAGCGAATATGCTCTACCATACACTGTGTACCATGAGAGCAATCTTGCTCTACCACACCAAGTGTATCGTCATGCTCCACATGAGATAACTGCACATCATCAACACCAAGGTCAAAGTGATCAAACTCTAACTGAGTATCATCACAATGCTCTAGAGCATCATATCATGCTCTAAAGCATCCAAATGATCATCCAAAGTATGCTCCATTATAGCATCTATATGATCAAAATAATCATGCTCTCCATAAGCATCATGAGCATCCAAAACATGCTCTACATGTGCATCCATATGAGCATCTGAATCCTGGCATACATGTGCATCATGAATATACGTAGACCTATCTGTAGGTAGATAAAATGAGACATGATGAGTCTCACATCGTACATAAGGCTGAACTCCCACTGAGACGAGACTCTCTCTCACACAAAGTACCTGTAGTGGATACCTGTGCCCAATCCTAGCACCTCTGACAAGCATAAGTTGTCCCAACTGCAACTGAAAATGATGCTCACCAAGGAATGCATAACGTCTGCTCTCCTATAACTGGGTAACTGAAATCAAGCTCATAGGGAATGAAGGCACATAACGCACATGTTTGAGTATAAGTGATGCTCCACTAGGTAGCATAAGGCATACATCTCCTGCACCCTCAATGTCATATGCCATACCATCAGGCAATTGCACACATCCACGACTCTCACATGAGAATCGATAAAACCACTCACTATGTGGAGTAACATGAATAACGGCTAATGCATCAAGCAACCAACCCATATGTGTGCTATCCAATGAACAAGAGGAATCCTGAGTTGAACTATAGAAGAATGTGATATCACCATCACTAGCATAATCAATTGCCATAGACTCTCCTGAAATCACTACCTCACTTGCATCACGTGCATATCTCTGACGTCGTCATCGCATCTGCCTGAAGCAACATCATTGAATATGGCCCTCTTGATCACAATGCCAACATCGAAGTCGTCGATGTGATCTATGTCTCACATGAGTCAATGGACTCCTAGACATAACATGTAGTCTCTGCCATAATGCACTACTCATCTCCTCATACATAACAGAATCATATATAGAATCCACAAGCTGTAATCGGATAGTGGAGCTGGCCAATGCATCCATATCCATCCATACATGGCCGGGCATGTCACGAGACCTCTGTGCATCTCTATGCACATACATGTGTAAGTTTGCATGAACCAATGTATGCCACATCTGATCTTTCCATCTCGAAAAGTGAGTGCCATCAAACCGAGAAGACACCATGCTAGCGATCCAAGAGACTAGAACTGTAACAACAGACTAGAAACAATACTCTATCCTCAATAGGATCATACCTGCATATCTATATGCATAACTCACATCACAAATGTCTCGATGGAGAAGGAACTATGTAAACCACCTGTCACATAACCATGCATCTAGCATGCACATAAAACCATGAGCATAAGCCTGCTCACCAAGTCTCTAAAGTAACCAAGTAGATGTGAAAGAATCCTGGGAAACTTTGAGCAGAGTATACCCTATAAACTAAGCAATCAAACAAGATAACGAATATCAAAAGAACAATGAGAAATCTATCACCACCTATCAGTGATCCAATCAAGGATAATGGCAAATACACATGCCAAAAAGTGATGGCAATACATGCCAATACAATGATGATATATCTCCCACTCAAGAAAGAATCTTGCAAGATGGTCCAACCTATTCTAAATAACATATGACCTAGTCCAAATGAATGGAAATAAACAATGATCCAAAGCTATCACACAAGCTTCAAGATCCATGAGAACTCTCTTCTAGCATAAAAGCCAATGAAATTTCCAAATCATCTTCTCTATAAAATGGACTCTAGAACCAAAATAACCATGTGGGAATCACCATCCATAACATCAAATCAATGATCATTTTCTAATAGAATAGCAAATCAAGGTGACAAACAAGTTTGCAACTGAGGCTCCAATCTAGATCATGTACCTGCAAAGAAAACAAAGATACAAGTACCAATCTAGATCCAATGTTAACTCTCATAAAATGATGTGCAACCAATAAGTAAATCCATAACCAAGTGGCATAAGCAAGATATAGACAACAATGCCACTATACATCCATGATCAAACTCATGATGACATATACCTCAAAAGAAGTATACCACAATGTCATCTTACATGCCAAACATGTGACAAGATCATGCTCTACTCTCATATGGAGGAGCTACCACAGTGATCAAACATGTACAATGCCTTGAAGCTCTGAAAATAAGAGCTCGCACACCAAATATTCTCTCTCACAGAAGTTCCAAAGAAAATTCAACCTCCAAGAGCAATTAGGGCTCTTATGGCAAAAATATGCTGCTCTGTGTTTTGTTGTTTTAGAGGTAATAAACCTTGAATCTGAACTTTGGATCTTCAACAAACGTCAAGATCTAATTCTTGGCTATGTAATGAGATAAAGAACACCTCAATCGGAAGTGTGTAGCTCAAGATATGCACAAAACAAGCATCAGCTATCAATTTCACCTTCACCTACAACAGTGCTGCTTTGTGTTTTGCAGTTTCGGTGACCTTGCTATAGCTATCTTTTCAAGCTATGCACAACAAGTCCAATCATCACATTTCGAGTTGTAGAACTCAAGTTATGATCTAAAAACTAACCTGCTATCTTAGTGAATGTAGATTCGCCTTCTATAGCAGTCTGCGTTTTTTGCATTTTTGGTAGTCTAAAACTCCGAAGTAGATTCTGCGCCCTTCTGTGCCGTTGTAGCTCTCTCTTTTAGCTATGCACAAAACTTTAAAACACATCAATTCGAGCTTCCTACCTTGCGTAATGACGGAAATACTGAACATCTATCAAGAGATGCTGAACTACACTTCTACCCCTTCTGACCTAAGCTTCCATTGAAGCTTCTTGCACACAAGCCTTCAACATGCTTTGTTACCAATGAAGGACTTTGGTGTGCAGAACAAGAGTAGGAAGGAGGAGATGCAGGGAAATAGAAGAACGGAGAGATGCGCGGACGGATGTGTGGGAGCCTCGAAACCCACATAATGATCTCTCTTGAGGCAATACTCTATATATGATGTATATACATGAATATGGGGGTAAGGTCACATGATCCTTATATCCCAAACGAGAGAGAGAGAGAGAGAGAGAGAGAGAGAGAGAGAGGTAAAGAGAGAGAGTGAGAGATAAAGAATGATGAAAAGAAAGGAAGATAGAGATAAGAAAATAGAGCATACACACACATACATCTACACATTTACACATGCATACATACACACACATACACATATACACACATGCATACATACACATAGGAAAATAGAGCATACATACACACACATACACATACGCACACACACACACATCTACACATTTACACATGGATACATACACACATGCATGCTTACATACACGCACATATACACACATGCATGCTTACATACACACACGTATACACACATGCATGCATACACACACATACAAATATACATACATGCATACATACACACACATGCATACAAACATACATACACACACATATATACACATATGCATACATATACACACACACATACACACATACATGCACACACATACATACACACATATACACACATGCATGCATACATACACAAACACACACATACACATATACACACATGCATGCATACATACACACACATACACATATACACACATGCATACATATACATAGGAAAATAGAGAATACATACACACACATCTACACATTTACACATGCGTACATACACACATAAATGTACACACATGCATGCTTATATACACACACATATACACACATGCGTGCTTACATACACACACATATACACACATGCATGCATACACACACTTGTAAATACTAATTTTTATTTTTTTTTCTGTTTATTCTCTATATTACCTTTATTACCACATACTAATCATTTGAGTTCTTTTGTTACAGAGCACGATGGGAGACAATCCTCCAGTCACTCCTCATTCCATGACAGAGGAGCAGTTTTTAGAGTTTATCTCTCAGGTACCTCCTGCATATATGGCCGCTGCGTTACAATATTGGATCGCTCGTGGTAGCACTCCTCCCGGCCTCACTCCTGCTGGCCTTACTCGTGTGGGCCTCACTCTCGCTAGTGTCACTCTTGCCGGTGTCACTTCTATGGGTGGTGCTACTCCCGCAGGAGGTATGTCTCCTAGCTTTGTGACTCCACCACGACCATCTTTTCAGCCATCTCCTACTGGGTCTAGTGGTAGACATGTGCGTTTGATGCCAGAGCGCGATACAGGTTCTAGCACGTCTCATCGATCAAGGTCACACTAAGGAGCATGAGGTTCTAGGAGTGGATCTACAGGTAGGTCTGCAGGAGGCGGCTGTTGTGGAGGTAGTGCAACAGACGTTGTCTCGCCCACTTTTACTCCTAGCACGAGTACCTTAGATGTAGGTACACCATGGAGTACACCACGTGGAACACCACCTACACCTTTGGCTGCTCAAGACCATGATGACTCCAAGGTGTATAGTATCCAAGATGAAGCTTCGGTGATGGATGCAGCTGGCAAAGCAATGTGTGGACGTATGTGAAAACTTTGCTTCATACAGTTTGGGCACTCCATCATGCTGAAATGGAGTGAACAGGATAAAGATCGAAAGAATTATACCACACAAATGATTTATCAGGAGTTTTGACCAGCCGATGGAAAGTCTCTTGTTAGTTCAGAGTGGATTCTGCACATCACACATGAGGTTACGTCCCATTGATGATCAAAGGCTCATGATGCTTTCAGAGCAGGCTTACCAAAGCCTATATGGTTAGATGCTGAGGAGTGGGATCTGATTCGTGACGAGCAGCAGGGGACTCCTGACCGATATCTTCAACAGCGAGATGCCACAACCACACCTTTAGATATGGTTAGACCGTCACATTTGGGAAGCAGCAGATATTGCACGATGCATCATCATTTTGTAAGTACCATTTCATTTATTGAATTTAGTTGTGTTAAGTTTCTCATGTATGTTCCTCTAATGTTTTGTATATTTGTTGCACGAGATGGCAATGGGTCATCCTCCAACACGAACGAAAAAGGCTTACGGATATCAACACGAATTGACTGCACTATTGGAGGACTTGGAGGGAGGTGGTGCGGTCGTTTCATGGGAGCCTTTGCGATGAGGTGATTAATTTATAAACTTGGTTTTTACTTGTTGTTTGTAATTTCATGTGAATTTATCTCAACCTATTAATGTTCTTTGTTGTAAGACTGTTGATATGGAAAGCTCTTTGCACATGTATGGCATTGGCACACAAAAATTTTGTATTTGATTTTTATATGGCGATGCATTGCTTTTCCACATTTTGTAAAAGCGTCATATATGACAGTGGTTTGCCACACTCTTATACATGCTTCATTTATGAAATATATCACTTTTTTTGTACATGGTTCATGGTTCATTCTGATTATCTCTTTTGTGTCCAATAATATTATGTTTTATGAAATCATATTTCGGTTGAAATTAGAGTACACATCACATGTACTCGGTTTCTTTTTGGGCAGAGTGTATTGTCTTTTGTTAAGCAACATCATGGTAATGTTGCTATAGCAAAAGACAACACACTTTGCCCAAAAATATATTTTTGCAGATATGGTCATTGGTATACGCGATGGTTCTCCCAGTAATGTCATTGGAATAAGCATGGGTACACCCAGCGGGCAGCGGTATACGGGACGGTGCACCCAGCAGAGGTGTCGGTATAAGCTTCGGTATTACCGACGCTTATACCGACGCCTATACCGACGCCTATATTGATGCCTATACCGATGCCTATACGGATGTTCATACTGATGCCCATACTCGCGCTATAGTACCGACATTAATACTCACAGCTACAGTGACGTCGCGGTGTCGGGTCGTGAGAGATGCTCGGATGGTGGATCAAGTCATCCGCCTAAATCGTTCGGCACACGCGGGGTGTCTGTAGCAAACTCAGGCTTATGAAAATAAGGGTTCTAATGACAAAACAATATAAATTACCTAATTCTATGACTGAAACTAAAGTTTTCTTATCAAAAGTAAATAGTTTTAACTAGCTATGGACCGTAAGGACGGGCAGCCTCGTACATAGCAACAGCTTCCTGATATGAGATTGAAACTTCCATAATGGGTTCTTCTACTAAGCTTTCGGGTAAGCTAGAGGGTTCTGGTCTGTCTAGAGTTGGCGGAACATTTTCAATATTTTCAATATTTTCAATAGTACTGTGCTCAGACTCATGAACTAACTTAGAAGACATCAAGGAAAGTAATGGAGAAACTAATGAAACAATATGATGCTAAACTGTTTGAATGAATTAATTGATATGCTAATGGTTCTAATCAATAAATCTAATACAACTGGAAGGCCTAAACAATTGGATAAATGTCTAGTCAATTGGATAGTTGACTAAATGGGAAATAAGATTTAAATGGATCTTTAAGTTGCCGCTTCACTTCAATTGTCTTCACTTCAATTAATTGTAATCTTCAATGTTTCTGCAAAAAAACATTAAGTTCACTGCACTTCATTTGCTCTTCAATTGCTCATTAATCTTCAATGCTTCTCGACACTGCAAAAAACATTAGGAATATTAGTAATCTAATAAGAAATTAATGAGAAACATAAAAGACATTCTTCTCATACATTATTCATACACATGCATATATTCATGCATACATTAAAGTATTCACATACACTCTAATGCATACATTCCTCATGCATACTAATGTACTTTACATACATGCTTTCAAATGCTAATATCTGCTAATGCACATGTTAACACATAATCTTATACATACTAATATACTTTCATAAACATGGTAACACACATTTATACATGCATGCTAACACACTTTCAACTACTCTCATACACTAACTCATACATTCATCATCCATACTCATACACAACTCATGTATATGCTAATACACTTTTCATGCATTATGCACATGAAGCACATGCCCATTCTCATGCATTCACATCATACATGCTCATGCACATTCACATGCTTCACATAATCATTTATTTATGCTTGTCACACATTTATATATATGTATCTACTAACACGTTATCATGCATAGCAATGCATACATTCACACATAGATGCACTCATGTACATTCATGATCATACACACACACTCACATGTATGCTCTCATGCACACATGTATTCTTATTCACAGTCATACATACATGCATTATGAATATTCTATGCATATAATTAACCTTTGTAATTGATTAATCTAATTGCATCATAAAAATAAAAGAAACCAAATAAAACAAAATAGTAGAATACCATTTATAGTAAAATAGTAGAATTTCTCTCTCTCCCGTTCTCTCTCTCTCTCTCTGCCTATCTCTCTCTCTTTCTCTCTCTCTCTCTCTCTGCCTATCTCTCTCTCTTTCTCTCTCTCTCTCTCTCTCTCTCTTTGGGTCTCTCTCTCTCTCTCTCTCTCTCTCTCTCTCTCTCTCTCTCTCTCTCTCTCTCTCTCTCTCTCTCTCTCTCTCTCTCTCTCTCTCTCTCTCTCTCTCTCTCTCTCTCTGTGCGTGCTACCGTGCGCAGCTCTGCAGGGGGAGGGAGGGAACCTCTCTCTCTCTCTCTCTCTCTCTCTCTCTCTCTCTCTCTCTCTCTCTCTCTCTCTCTCTCTCTCTCTCTCTCTCTCTCTCTCTCTCTCTCTCTCTCTCTCTCTCTCTCTCTCTCTGCGTGCTGCCGCGCGCAGTTCTGCAGGGGGAGGGAGGGAACCTCTTTCTCTCTCTCTCTCTCTCTCTCTCTCTCTCTCTCTCTCTCTCTCTCTCTCTCTCTCTCTCTCTCTCTCTCTCTCTCTCTCTCTCTCTCTCTCTCTCTCTCTCTCTCTCTCTCTCTCTCTCTCTCTCTCTCTCTCTCTGCGTGCTGCCGCGCGTAGTTCTGCAGGGGGAGGGAGGGAACCTCTTTCTCTCTCTCTCTCTCTCTCTCTCTCTCTCTCTCTCTCTCTCTCTCTCTCTCTCTCTCTCTCTCTCTCTCTCTCTCTCTGTCTCTCTCTCTCTCTCTCTACGTGCTGCCGCACGCAGCTCTGCAGGCGGAGGGAGGGAACCTCTCTCTCTCTCTCTCTCTCTCTCTCTCTCTCTCTCTCTCTCTCTCTCTCTCTCTCTCTCTCTCTCTCTCTCTCTCTCTCTCTCTCTCTCTCTCTCTCTCTGTGCGTGCTCTCGCGCGCAGTTCTGCAGGGGGAGGGAGGGAACCTCTTTCTCTCTCTCTCTCTCTCTCTCTCTCTCTCTCTCTCTCTCTCTCTCTCTCTCTCTCTCTCTCTCTCTCTCTCTCTCTCTCTCTCTCTCTCTCTCTCTCTCCCTCTCTCTCTCTCTCTACCTATCTCTCTCTCACTCTCTCTCTTTCTCTGCCTATCTCTTTCTCTTTCTCTCTCTCTCTATCTCTCTCTCTCTCTCTCTCTCTCTCTCTCTCTCTCTCTCTCTCTCTCTCTCTGTTCTCTCTCTTTCCCTTTCTCTCTCTGCCTTCCTACCTCTCTCTCTCTCTCTCTCTCTCTCTCTCTCTCTCTCTCTCTCTCTCTCTCTCTCTCTCTCTCTCTCTCTCTCTCTCTCTCTCTCTCTCTCTCTCTCTCTCTCTCTCTCTCTCTCTCTCTCTCTCTCTCTCTCTGCGTCTCTCTCTCTCTCTGCGTGCTGCCGCGCACAGTTCTGTAGGGGGAGGGAGGGAACCTCTTTCTCTCTCTCTCTCTCTCTCTGTCTCTCTCTCTCTCTCTCTCTCTCTCTCTCTCTCTCTCTCTCTCTCTCTCTCTGCGTGCTGTCGCGTGCAGCTCTGCAGGGGGAGGGAGGGAACCTCTCTCTCTCTCTACCTCTCTCTCTCTCTCTCTCTCTCTCTCTCTCTCTCTCTCTCTCTCTCTCTCTCTCTCTCTCCTTCTTTGTGCGCGCTGTCGCGCTGCAGCAGAGGAGGGGAGGGAGAGATTCTCTCACACACATACATCACACATACACACATACACACACACACGTCACATACACACATACACACATCACACACACACATCACATACACACACATATACACACACTTCACACATCACACATAACACATACACACATAACACACACACGTCACATACACACACATCACACACACATACACTTCACACACACACATACACTTCACACACACTCATACATCACATCACATACACATACACACATCACATACACACACACCTGCACATCACATACACACACACATATACACTTCACACACACTCATACATCACATCACATACACACACACACATCACATACACACACATGTGCACATCACATATTTACACATAACACATTCACACATAACACATACACGCACATACACATAACACATTTACACATAACACATTCACACATAACATAAACACGCACATACACACATACACACATCACACATACACGCACATACACATAACACATACACACATAACACACACACGCACATACACACACTACTACAGGGACTCAGACCAAGCCACGGAATAAGCATGGTCATGCTTTCGGCCGGACAATCATTCATGCAGCAGCATGGGGCATATCAAGATCATCGTACATAGCAAGACATGACGGCTCAATATCCCGAGCACGAGGAGGGTCTAATGAGAAAGAAGGAAAAACAGAAGAAAGTAAAGAGCAGGAGACAGTACCTGCAAAAAACATTAAGAGAAACTTGAGCTCAACACACATTTAAATACATACACAAGTCTTTCCTAATCCACTCTTTTGGTTTTAACTTTTAATCTACAACCACAGTTTAATCTCCTTACTTTCACCACACTTTAAATTGACTTTATTTACACAACTCACTTACTCCATTCTTTTAACCTTTTTCATATACACCATTCATTTAAAGTTTCTCTTTAACTTCCTTTAATTGCATCATTTATTACAACCACTCTTTCAATCACTTTAGTTACACATTTTCTATAAACCATTCTTGTTCCTAGTACTCATATAGACCACTAATTATTTATCCATTTAATTTACCATTTTTAATTTAATTAGCCTATATTTCTTATTTTAAATAAATCATTTAATTCAATCTTAGTTTAAGGGTTTAATTAATTAGAACCTTAGTATTTAAAAGTATACACACTATTAAATTAACAAATTAAACCATAACTTAAATTTGTAGGTTAACCAATGTTAAATTATAGATTAATTTCATTAAATATTAATTGTTTTAACCCTTGAAACATTCTAAAACCCTAGAGAACCTACTTAAAACCCATCAAAACCCCTTATTCAAATCCTTCGGAACCCTATCATTAACCCATTGGAATCATTTGAGATCCTTCGGATTAACTTAACTGACATAAAATCATAACAACTTATGAAACCCTAGGGTTGAATACCCTTAATTCTTAGGTGTATGAATATAAAACACATCCAATATGCAATTAAAGAAAACCCTAATATGAACATATGTCCTGCTTCATCCTTTCTTGTACCTGCAAACACTTCAAAAATAGTTAATTCAATCCATAACAACTCATCAAGAGTGATATAAAAGAGGTTTAGAATTCATCAATAAATATTTAATTTTTTTGGGTCATCAATTGGAAGATGCAAATCTTCCCGACATCCACCGCCACCAAACCTGCACATCGTCCCGATGGGCCAACTTGCAGATTAAGGGAAGCAGCATTTTCAATGATTATCCTGAAATTAAATCATAGAACAACATCAATTCTTTTTAAATATATTTAATCTTATCAAACTTTAAATCTTTTCAACATGCACATGAAGTTTATTTCAATTACATCTGGCAATGAAAACATATTAAAGTATAAAGGTAAACTATTAACCTTTTCAGTCAACAAACATTAGTTTACATTTTATCCATTTATAAACTATGTAAAGATTAGTATAAAACAGAATTCATTTTCATTCATTCAAATGCAGGTTTCGTCATATATATGCATTCACATATGAGCAATCAAGCATGCCAAGAAATCTACTAAATCTACTTGGACAGACAGCCGCCTTGTATGCCCAATTTTAATCACTAGATGTGTTTTTTCACAACTAGTTTCTTCATATAAATATGATGTAAACTTCATATTGATAATAAATGTAAATACCTTTTTGGGGTGAAAGAAGGTATAACTTCCATGTCAATATTCTTTTTTTTTTTTCGCTACTTTTTTGTTTTAAAGGGGAAAGGCTTAACCCCTTAATCCGAGCTAAGGATCTAGTTGCATGGACAAGAAAGATCTAGGTTTTCACAGACATGTATCATGCAACAATATGCTCCTACATATATACAACTACTTTCGTTATCTAAATGAACTACAAATCCTTCTATTTTTAACAAATCTCACTTAATCTATAAATGTAGAAATATAAATTATGTTTATTTCCCTAATATGGTTAAATAGAGTCCTTTATAAATTAATATTCTTCATTCCAGATTTTATCAATTAGTTTTATATGAATGCAAATAAAATACGTAAAACTTTTAAGACAAAGAAAAATACGACCTAAAATCAATTTTATCTTCAATCTGCTTCATCTTCAATCTGCTCTCTTTAAATTTATCAGAACTTTTGGCATAACATCTTCAATTGCTTTGATCAATGCATCTTCAGAACCTGTAATCACTTATACAATAGAAGCTACAAAACAAGTAATCTTCATTATCATTTATCTTGCAAATATAAATTCATATATTCTATCAGATTCATCTTCATCATGTCACAAATTTCATCATAAGAAATTCATAGTGGTTATAATTATCATAAATAATGCATTCTTAATTGTTTTAAATAGGTTTTTCAACCTATGAAACAAAGTTCATAAAATTTAGGAAAAATCAAAATGTTCAAAGTTTTTAACTTGTATCTTTATTAATGAGCATCATGTTTTTTTTTTTCAATGAAAAATTCATATCTGGATTATAAAAGTTCCTCTTACTCATCATATGGTATATCAATAAAATCATCCTCATATTGTAACATTTTTTTCATGTTCTTCATATTTATCATGATCATATTTATATCATATATATTTCTTTCTTTTAAAAGTATATCATCATAATTGTTGTAAACAAAGATCATTTTGTGCAAAATATTCATCATAATAATATTCTTCATAATTTTTCTTCATAATAGATTTCTTCTTATTTGTGAAAGGAAAAAATCATAAATTTATCATAAGTTTTGGAAATGACAAGCATATTGATCAAAATCATTTGCAAGCATAATTACAAACATGTTTTTTGTTTAATTTGAAACAAACTTTGTGTTTTCATATTTTAGAATTCTTTTGATTAAACAAATCGTAATGTAAACTTAATCATAAGTTTGTAATTAGCTTTTCAAATATTAAAACTAAACAATTTAAGTATATGTTTCTCAATTTTTAGGAAAACAGCATATATGCAGCAAGCAAAAAATCAAAATTTGAAATGTTTTATCTTCAATAAACAATTCCATCACAATAAAACTATTCACTTAAATTCTTCTCCTTTTTCTTACCTTTAGATGAGTTTTTGATATTATTTTCAATCTTCCATATGGCTTCTTGTACCCATTTTCCCATATTCTTGTCATGTTCTGATTGAAGTTGAAGATTTTCGTCTTCAGATGTTTGTACTATTCTTTCATCATTTTTATTTTGATCACATTTATTGTCAATTTCTATGACTTTAGGTTCTGTTTTAACTGCCTGTCTATCTATATTTTCATCAATTGATTGTTCATTTTCATCATCTTTTATCTTTACATCTTCTTCTTTCTTAAACTTTTTCAATGTATCTTGATCCTTAGATTTAATTTGAAGATCAATGTTATTCATAGATTTAGATTTAATAAGGTTTTGATCATTGTCCAAACTTTCACATTTAAGCACAATCTTGGTGTTCATAGAATGTAATTGACATACATTGCTTTTCTCCTTATGACTCTTAAGTTTCCATTGTTTTTGAAGTTTGGTTTTAGGACTAAATTTTTCTTGATCAAAATAGTCTATCATTCCTCCTCTACCCAAGTTTAATCTCAATGGTAGATGCGTCTGATAATCACATATTTTCTGTTCACTTTCTAATACCAATTGTTGGCTACATGCTTTCTCATAGGCCATACAATTCCCATAAGTATGACCTAGTTGGTCACACCAGAAGCATCTTACAGTTCTCTTCGGTCTTTGATATAAAGCCTTAGGATCAACTTTTCTATGATCGGGTAAATGATTTCGGTCACTAGAATACATAGATCTACTTTGAACTCGTACTTGATATCTATCTTTGCATTCACATGTAGCACTTTCGTGTATTTGATTGTTTAACCTTTCAATGTTCTCCTTTAAATTTGCAATTTCATGACCAATCGTTTTGAATGATGAAATTTCTTTTACATGATTTGCTATTGTTTCCATATTTTCATTCAAATTTGAGAGTTCATAATGAAGAATTCCTTCTAAATTCCTAAACTCGTGATCAAATTGAGTATCTATTGACTTAAGATTTGCATTAAAATCAGATACTACTGTAGTTAAGATTGAAAGAAACGAGTTTAAGGACTCAAACTTGGAATTAAGCTTTAAATCTATAGATGAAATTAATCGTGCTTCCATATCATGTAGAAGATTCTCTACATTAGATGTCATTTTCATTTAATTATATGCAAGCAAAAAGAATCCAAATATAAATACCTGGAATCTGAATCGAAGAAGAGGCTTTAAAGAGTGACTTGTGTATAAGTTTATACAATTTTTAATAGAATCAAAATCTAATACATCAGTTGCTAATGGATGATTGTGCAAACGTTCTTGTCGATGAAAAGGGGTGGCGAGATGAGGATAGCTACTTGCCACTCTTCGTGGAGGCGCTCAGTTCCCTAGGGAACAGCCCTCAACACCTAGAAGAGTGCAAGGAGTCAAAGACAAAGCCACTGCTCCCACGGATGAAGAAGCTTATGCAATCCAACCTGTCGATATCATGTATGCACATGCACGAAAAATTTAAATTTTATACCTGAGCTGCAAGGCCGTTTGTTCACGTCGGGTTCACCAATGTCGGGTCGTGAGTGATGCTCGGATGGTGGATCGTCATCCGCCTAAATCGTTCGGCACACGCGGGGTGTCTGTAGCAAACTCAGGCTTATGAAAATAAGGGTTCTAATGACAAACCAATATAAATTACCTAATTCTATGACTGAAACTAAAGTTTTCTTATCAAAAGTAAATAGTTTTAACTAGCTATGGACCGTAAGGACGGGCAGCCTCGTACATAGCAACAGCTTCCTGATATGAGATTGAAACTTCCATAATGGGTTCTTCTACTAAGCTTTCGGGTAAGCTAGAGGGTTCTGGTCTGTCTAGAGTTGGCGGAACATTTTCAATATTTTCAATATTTTCAATAGTATTGTGCTCAGACTCATGAACTAACTTAGAAGACATCAAGGAAAGTAATGGAGAAACTAATGAAACAATATGATGCTAAACTGTTTGAATGAATTAATTGATATGCTAATGGTTCTAATCAATAAATCTAATACAACTGGAAGGCCTAAACAATTGGATAAATGTCTAGTCAATTGGATAGTTGACTAAATGGGAAATAAGATTTAAATGGATCTTTAAGTTGCCGCTTCAATTTGCTCTTCAATTGCTCATTAATCTTCAATGCTTCTCGACACTGCAAAAAACATTAGGATATTAGTAATCTAACAAGAAATTAATGAGAAACATAAAAGACATTCTTCTCATACATTTTTCATACACATGCATATGTTCATGCATACATTAAAGTAT